>CAJNDV010021668.1:34618-52798 GCA_905221635.1 Symbiodinium sp. CCMP2456
TTCCTGGACCGAGTGAAGGATAGCATTGACTCCTTGGATGCCTCAGTTGCCAAGGTGGATGCGGTGACGCACAAAGTCACGGCCAGCTGTGACCGCATCGAGGGCCTGCTTCGTGAGCGCCTCACTTCCATACAGGGGGACAGCAACAGACTCCTGGGTGAAATGGGGAAGCAGGGTAGGGATGTCAATGGTACCTTGCGTGGCCACAGCAAAGCCATCGAGGGACTGCAACAAGCTGTGTCGACCATGGGCACGGCTGTGAGCGCCATGCCCAAAGAACAGACCGGGCTCACCGAAGTCCAAGCCCAGATGGCGGAGCTCAAAGGGCAGGTCAACGAGATGGTCGATGCCATACGTGAGCTCCGGGATGCCTTCAGAGGTTCCCTGAGAGGGCATGAGCCAAGGTTTGAGCAGGCCCCGATGCCCCAACCCGCCTCACAGCCGAGCGTAATTAATCTGGCCTCGCGTATCCCGGCCCAAGGCACGGGTACCCTGGCCAGAGTTATCCTTACGTCTGGTAGAGAGGTCCTGGCTCCCGAGGATGATATCATTGGGCCACCCCAGAACCCTTACAACATACAGTTTGGTCGCCGCTGAGGTAATCCATGTCTTGTTTACTCACTTCCTTTCTGTGACCATGCTGAACATGTTCTGTAAGGGGTTCGCTTCCTTGTTTGCAAGATGGGCAATGGCGATTGCAAGTGCATGTGCATGTACAGCTGCATGTCATGCAAGTACAGTCGCATGTGCATGTCACGCACTACAGTATAGTCTTTTGGGGGCACGGGGGGCTCCAATACCTCAATACGCGCTGGCCTGCTGCGATGTTTGTTGTACTACTTCTTTTATTCTATGTCTGTTGTTTTGTTTAGAAGTGGGCAGTGCGAACGAGCCTGTAGCCTGTAGCTCAGCATGACCTAATTCCCCCGAATGCGCAACTGCATGTATAGGAATGCGTATTTTGCATATGCTGAATTTACACCATTGCATGGTGTGCATGCCATATTTTTGCGTGTGAATTTCTGAACTCTGCATGGCACGCATGGAATTCATGAATGCGTCACGAATACATGTGAATTCACGAATTTGTGAATTTGCTCCAGTAGCACAACGAGCACATTACACGACATCGCCATCTGTACTATACATGATAATTCAGGTCCCATCTGTGGCACTTTTGGACCGCGCTGTCACGAAGCTGAGAAGAGTCCTCAAAACCAAGATCGACTGTGTCATGCGTACATGTATAAGTTGTAAGAGGCCTGAGTCATGGTGGGAGCCTCGGGCTTCACTGATGTAAGGGACTGTGACGGGCATTTTACCGGCTTGAGATTCCTGAGTAGGTGCCCAGGTTGGTTGCCTGTGAAGCTGTCCGAGTCGTCTATCAGTCTGCCCATGTGATGTTGTGTGGCCACTGCCTTTTTGAGCTACGCTCCCTCGCACACCAGGCCTCAGCCACCCTCCCCATGTGATGCATGATGCCGGGGTCGCCTGCCTGCCTGCTCTGCCCTGAGAGTCGCAACTCATGCCGCGGGTTGTGTTCCCTTGCCTTGCCCCCCACTGTACTAATTCCCTACCCCTCGACCAGTGTTTGCAGCCATGGATGAATACTGCAAAGCCTGTGGCAACTGCGGACACCATGACCTGCGATGCTGCGAGGAGGCAACTGACAACACAAGTGTGCTGAATGGGCGTGGATGTCTGTCAGTCGACTGTTTGGGAAGCCGGGCACGTCAATGTCAGTGCGAATAGTCACACTTTGGACAGACGGATAAGCAGGGGACGTCGATGTCAGTGTGGGCTGTCACTGGCCTACACAGCTGAGCTACAACGTTCCGGCATGCTTCGTGATGGTCCAGAGGAAGCGGGGCTGACCCACATAGCTGAACTGCAAAATGACTCGACAGCTCGGGTCAAATACCTGTGCGCCATGCAACAGCAGAGCGCATCTGCTACATGGAGTGTTTGCTGCATGGTGAATTTAGCTGCATGGATCCACGGCTGGAATTTGTGGGCTGGAATTTGCAAATCACGATTACGACGACGAGACTCTGAATTCATGTCTTGGTACGTGGAGTGATGAAGAATTTGCAAGCTGCACGACAATGGAATTCAAGATGGCGCTGGGATTGAGGAACGCTGCATACTGCACTGCGTGGAATTCAAGCATGCGAATTTACAGCATGCGAATTAATAGCAAGTGGAATGCAAGTCCTCGTGAGGAGGGCCGCTGAACAGGCCGCAGCAACATGGTGGCTTGTGGGATTGAGTTGGAGTGCTGTCGGCATTTTGCGGCAGCCTTTGAGACATCCTCTGCATGGTGACCCGCTATGACTCGCAATTGAGTACAGACGAGAATACCTGTGCCGGCCAGTGGCACAACAGCTCGCTGGCAGGTCGCTTACAGTGCATGGTTGATGTTACACATAGTCTTTTGAAACAGAAGCAGCTAACTCGCTGCGTCAGGAAGGACTGTGAACTGCTGGGACAGAGGGCATCGAGAGCACTAGGCTTGTGGATGTTTTGTACTCCTGTTTTTACTACTTCCTTTACGGTGGTACCAGCTCTCTGCTCGCCTGTTCAGCATGTTCACGTAGCAAGCTTGGAACCTCATTGCCATGCCTGCCTTGTGCGCGTGTGTGAGTCGAAACCCTACACTCCAAACCCTAAACCTCGGAGGGCAGCTTGCAGTGTCACGCCGACTTATGCACCTGTGGATCCTCGCCTGGCTTGTCCGAGTTGTGAGCGTGTAAACCCTCCGAGGTACCGAGACCTCACGGACCATTGGCTGGAGGGTCGGGTGAAGAGCTTTGGGACCGGCGGAGCCTATGGAGCCTCTGTGGAGGTGCTCCGAGGGTACCGTGAAAAGGTGGCCCAAGATGGGGGTTTCTGAAAATAGGGGACCCTAATATCGTACCCTAAATAACAGGATCCTTATTGTAAGGACCCCAAAATAAGGTACCCCTAATTTTCGGAAACTCCCAGATCCCTGGACACATTGGGCAGGGGAAGTTTGAGGATTCTGATGGGTGGCTTGCATCTCGGTTGCCTTTCCAGTTGCAGGTTCGACACCCTGCTGCCGGGACGTTGGTTGGCATTTTGCCGAAGGCCCCGCTGTGTGGGATCTCGGAACGGAGACCAAGAGGAATACAAGGCTGAATGCAACAGCTGCCGGAGTAAGCACGCTGACCTTTCGGACGCCTCAAGAATCTCTCTAAACAGTGCTCCGATCGCACACTGAGAACCTTCAACAATCACGCCCACCCCCTGCATGGCTGGAAGCACATGTCTGGGCAGGGGGGCCAGCATGTCCAATTGGGTGCCGTCTACGATGCATGACGGTGATGCGATGCCCCTTATGACAGCCATTTGATGCTCCAGGCGCAGATGGATCCAACGAAGCAGCTAGTCGTGGATGGGAAGATCCAGGCCAGGTGCATCACGATTGCTGCCTGACCAACGTTTCAGTGGCCTTGAGCCGTGAATCGTCGAGAACATGAGCTCTATGAGCTTCAGATCCGACCGATTCATTCGGAGCTGTTGGGCCTAACTTTAACAGCGAAATGACTCGACAAGCCAGGTCCGAGTCTGGGATGTCACGGACGACCGCCTGTTCCTCTCCATGCAAGAGAAGGTGAAAGAAATGCCGAAGGCCTGTAGAACTGTAGAAGCTCATAGACACATGAGCATGTGATGACATACGCTTCTTGCATCAAGTGGACAACCCCGTCAGATCGGAATGTCGATTATCCAGGTCAGACCTTGTTGGAAGAAATATGTACACCGCAAGGCACAGCAAGAAGGCTTGACACGCAGTTCGGTGATGTACAACTGAGCTCGGGCTTCTGGACACGTAAAGGCTCTCGATGCCCTTTAGATTCTAGATGAACCCCGAAGGTGGGAGTTCAGTAGTTCCCGGCAACCATGGGTGAAGCACAGTACTGTCACTTGGTCAATCGGTAGTATCCTTCACCCTCCTGGCACCTTCCACCCTGTAAACCATGATATCCCAACAGTCCAGAATGCCAACAACATCCTGAAAGTCCTGAAGGCGAATGCCTGTCAGAACTTGCAAAGCTTTGTGCCAATCTGTGGCACCACCCTGGATTGTGAGCTCCCCCTTGCCGATGAAGCGATGCCTGAGGCCCAAAAGTCGAAACCTCAAGCCGTAGGATCCTTGCAGTACCTTTAATCTCAGACCCTGATTAAGGGCCTCAACCCTCAACCCCAAGCCCTAAAGCCCTTGCTAAGTGGGAGGGAAGATAAAGAAAGCCCAAAGACCCTACACCCACCCCCCACCCCGNNCTGCCATGGGGTTTAGGGTTTAGGGTTCCTGGCAGTTAGAGGCACTTCAGAGAGACCTCGTTCAAAAAGGGTTCCTGGCATATGCGTAGTCCAGGTGTAAAAAGGGTAACACCCGAAGCCCCTCCATGGGCCCCCTTTGGGGTTTCCGAAGGAGTTCCTGGCCTTGGTGGAGGACGAGCTCGGGAGCGCTTCAGCCGTGGAGCTCCTGGAAGAAGGCAGCAAAAACCTAGACAAACGTAGTATTCTATATAAGCTGATTAGGTATTCTAGGCTGATATTAGGTTAGTATAGTATAGTAGAGTCTGGAAGAAGGCAGCAGCCGGAACCTAGAAGGGGTTTGGGGTTTAGGGGGCGGGGTTTAGGGGTTTTGGGGTTTAGGGGTTGGGGGTTTTGGGTTTGGGGTTTGGGGTTTAGGGTTTTGGGTTTGGGGTTTCGGGTTTTGGGTTTACGGGTTTAGGGGTTGGGGGTTTAGGGGTTTAGAAGGCAGCAAAAAACCTAGGAAAACGGAGTATTCTAATTAGGCTGATGAGGTTAGTAGAGTATAGTAGAGTTGTAGTAAGTCATAACATTTAGATGTATATACTTTAGCCCCAAGGTAGTATTTATAATATAGTATAGCAATTGCAGAATTTCATTAGATCTTGAACATGCCCTTTTCGTTCATGCTAGAGCCCTCCAGCTGTAGCTGCCCTCCGGACATGGCTGGGAGAGATTGTGGAATACTGGAAGAAGCTGACACCCGAAACAAAGACCCCTTTGGCTCAGGTCAGAAGGTCGACGTTCGCGTGACAGACGCTGGGAAGGAGGGTTTGAAGCTTGCCCTGTGCACATGAAGAAGTGAGATGTTAAAAACGTCAACAAGCCATAAGTACCCCTCTACCGCTTGTTGTTGTTGCTACGGCTCACGGTGGTTGTCATGGAGGATGTGCAGACGTTTTCTACATGATGTGCTGTTAGCTGCGCACAGGGGCACAAGGCTGAGTGTGTTAATGTAGTATGTAGGGAGCCATTTTCGACACCATGCCGTCCGTCGTGTACATATTGTGGGCCCGGAGGGCGCAATTGAAGTTCTGTGCATCTCTAAGGGTGCCGGTACCTGCCTCTGTCAAGCCTTGGCAGCTTGGCAGACCCGAGGTACAAGTGGCAATCTTCGTTCCGGTCCGCATGACCACTTGCGTGACTATCTTTTTCTGCATGCATTATGCATGGCACATATAGTTTCGCGACTCTACACCAGAACTCGGCAAACGCCACACTTTTGGGTTTTCGCTGTTGCCCAACTGCAGGTTCCCGCGGTGGCATGGAGGGTTAGTTGCATGTAGTGTAAGGGCCTCACCTTCATCGCACTCCACCCAAGCTTTGCACTTCCTCGCGGTGAGTGAGGTCCTTACATCTCCATGACTCGGCCGAAAGCATGCCTCCAGACATGATGCGAGCAGCAAAAGGTGGGGAACCGCGCAGATCTGAGCTGAGCAGCAGCTTTGCGGGTCGGTGCCGCAAGCGGCCAGGGACGCGGAGCACATAATCATCTGGCCGAAAGCATTGTGCAGGGCAACTGAAGGCTCCTCGTTGGCCGATAGTTCGTGCTCGTGTCCCACTACCAACGGCCCGAGCTAATCAACTTGTTGCACCATGTAAGATCCTCACAGCTTTGCTTTGAGAGGTGCTTCTTGAGCCTATACATCTCAACAGTATCCTGAAGGCCCTTCGAAAGCTGGTGGCACAATCGAGAATTCGAGGTTTAGGCAGTCCCATGTCACTGCCATATAGCATAGCAGCTGCGCCGGGCACGCTTGCGAAGTATTCCCGGGCGCACGAGCGCCGACGGTCGCAACGGATTGGCAGGAAGTGCTCTGCCTTGGGCCTTGGGCTTCGAGCCTGAGGGTGGCCTGGTCGGTCTGTGACCACTCTGATCGTCAAAAGCTCGAGTCTTTAGACGATGGACCGGAGTGGCACATTGACGACGAAGGGGATACGGGTTCCGTGCAGTGCACGTGCATTACCCGTTCGACGAGTTGCTGTGGCTTCTCCGAGCTCCAAGCTGCGGGAATCTAGCGCCTGCCGAAGGCGTCATGCCGTCATGTAGAATCGCTGTAGAAGCCTCAAATCCTGCAGCGGCCCGTGAGAGAGCTTTGTGAGAGAAACGAACCAGAGATGTGGGAGGCTGAAGAGGAAGAGGGCTTTCCATTCTAAAGGGTGTGAGCTTCTCCAAGCGGGTACTGACGACTTGAAGACAGAGGCAATGCCTTGGTGTCGTCCCAGTAAGCAAAGCTTCTGAATGGCTACCGGCTACCTTCAGCCCCAACCCTACAACTTACCCGAAACTCCCCGAACCCACGCTGCCAATGGCGCTGGCTGCCCCACTTCTGCCCCGACCCCCGGCTGGCCGCGCCGTGCTCGGCGTGGCTTTGGGGGCCTATGTCCCTTGACCATCCTTGACCTCAGCAAGTGAGTCAGGTGTTCGGCAGCACGGAGGTTCTGGGATCAATTAGAGAGGAAGATCTGCAACTTTTCTAGACAACCTCGTTTTCTCAGGAAACCCCCCCAGTAGCATCAGACGTAGCATCGGACTGAGTTGGCCACGCAGGCCCAGTGTCTCCCTTCAGTCCACGGCCTTTTCTTGAGCAGAGCAGATGAAGAAATTCGCACATCCCGGAACTGCCGAGCCCTAGAGCGCCATTCGGGCCCCAATGGTCCCGATCGTATCATCCGATGCACAAAAAACGCAGCTTGGTCTGGACCTTCTGTAAAGGATGACATGCAATCGGGAAGTGCATGCTGGACGCACGCCTGGCCAGTGAGCGAGTTGCCAAGGTTGCATCTGGAGTTTCTCAGCCGCGGCTTCGATGGCATTTAGTCGGCAGTCGTGCTCGTGGCAGTCCTCAGCTGCGACATGAGTGCAAAAAACTTCACCGAAAAGCTTTGGCATGAGACTTGATTTCACTGTCAGACCGAGACGGAGAAGAGTTCAAGCGCAAAGAAAGCCCGCAAAGAGCCAAATCCGCTGGCAGAAGCTGCCCACAGCATCCCACAGCAAAGTGGAATGCCTCTAGAATCGAATTCCTACGCCCCAGCACCCTCTCTGTCCCAGAGCAGGAAACCCTGAGTTGGAGCCTTCATTTATTTTTAACCCTAAGAGCTACTAAGAACCACACGTCCTGGCCATGTGAGAGGCAAAACAAGCATGAGCCCTACAAGACCTGAACCCCTATAAGCCCTAAACCCTCAATCCCCGAATGCCCTCGACAAGGCTTTTGATGTCCGAGCTCAGACGGGCAGGCCTTGGCGACCCACGCTGTCAACTTTACATGGTGCCAAGGCTTGCTTTTTCAATTTTCATGGCTTTCTAGCATGTAGGTGCACCTTTTTTGAAGGCTCTTCACATAAGAGGATCGGATTTAGGGCAGATCCCCTGAACCCCATATCTTTTCAATCTCATTCGCCTCGATGACGTCCAGAGTCGAGAGAGGAGCCTGGATACAACCCGTGCATTTGCGCCTGTCGCAAAACCGCGCATAGCAAACTCCTACATAATTCGCAGAACACAACATTCGGCAACAGTGGCGAGCTGAGACTGTTGGGTGTAGACATCGGAACGTGTGCGCGTTGGGCGTGCGCTGTGTGCGGCGTTGCGTCACGCTCGACTCGTGCGCACACGGATTTGCATTCAAAGGCTCCCAGAGAATGAAGTAAACAGGTGTTTCTCGCAAGCACGCATGTAGGCATGAACATGCTTGTTGTAGATACTAACTATGTAGATACGAAAGGGCATGTATCGAAGCGGACTGAGAGACAGCCCAAACTGAGTAACGGGAACGGCAGCCGGAGCACTTGGCACCCTGGCCGAGGAGTCCCTACAAAAACCAGCCTAAGTCGCTCAAGTGGAGTGGAGACACCGACGGTTCCCCGTCGGAAGACCCAGGTGCCTTATTACGCGGGCATGGCATGCACTGGCTTGCTCCATTTCTTCAGCAAATCGAAGGCCAGCTTGGGGGTGGCACCACAGTCCAATCTCAAGCTTTTCCGGCGTTGACGATGTGATCATCATCTGTTAGCACTGGTGGCATTGGTTGCATGACTACTCGCTTGTCTTACATGCAGCCTCCCTTTTGCCATGAGCTCCTGCCAGTGCCAGGTGGCGACCGCGAGTTTCAGCTTGCCGCAACTTGCAACCTGTGCTGGTGTCGCGGCTCGCCTTCTCTGCTTCCTTCAGCAAGAGCACGGGGTTGGACAAAATGATGGCCCCGACGGGCTGGGCTCGCAGGTAGGCAGGTAATTCGAAGGCCTGCAGCCTGAAGCCGCAGTTCCCAGGCTTCTTGTGACAGAGTCATCTCAGCCGTATGCTTTCGGTTCTCACCGTCGTCCCAGAGTATACTTGAAGTCTTATGTCTATGATGTAAAGCCAGACGGGAAGCCACAAGCAACCGCGATCTGGAGTTGCAGTACGTCTTGTCAGTGGACACCTTCAAAGCCCCTTCGGACGCAGGCGCTTTTCGGCATCTGCGCGCAGAGTTTGACGCCCGGCTCTTGAGTTATGAAGAGAAGCAGGGTTTAAAGCCAGTCGCTTTGCGCTACCCCTCACCTCGCATGTAATTAGTTGACAGCTTTTTTCTTTGGATCCGGTCGTGCTTGTGCAATGGGCAGTGCGGGATGGTGGAGCTCGTAAGTGGCAGCTGCTCGTGCATCCTAGGAACTGGACTGGCAACATGCTGGAATCTTGGCGAAGCACATGCGTCATGCAGATGTGGTTTGTGAGGCATCCGCCGGGACTCTGTGCTTGAAGTTAAAGGTCGGGAGTCATGAGATACATGGCACAGTCCCGTCTCAGACACTGGTACTCCGCATGGGGGGTGTAACCCCGGTACGGAAACGGAAACCTCGGAGAGAAAGTGCCGCCGAGGCTGGCAGTTCGATCTTTGCCGTCGTCTACGCCTCGGTCACCATCTGGTCCGCTGTCCTTTCCCGCCTGCTGCTGGAGTCGCCTGGATTTGCCCTGGATTTGCTGGAGTCTAGCGGTGTGGCAGAGACTGTTGCTTCCGTTTTGGGCTCGAGGAGAGCAGGAGTGTTCGACTTTGTCGGGCTGATCTTCAGTCCCTGGCTTTATGCACCGGGAGCCTGAACAGCTCGGCAGAGAGCACGTCTGTCTGCAGAAGCCTCGTGTGAGCGCTGAAGCCACTCAGCCAGTGCTCCAGGCGGGTGCTGACGCAGTGCCAGTGGCTGAGCATCTTCGCCGTCTTCTCGGGCTTGGCCGTCACAGGAGTAGATGCCAGGAGCCTCCTGGGAGTAGGGATCCTGGCAATATCTCAGAACAGTAGAACATTCCTCGCAACACCCTCCGCCTTGGCATGGTTCTTCCACCCCACTCGGAGGAGCACCGGTGAAAGTATTTTTCTTGGAACCTGCATGATTGGAGCAGGCGGGCATGCACCCTTTCTGTGGTCATGTGGTAGTTACTCAGACATTCGGGCTTCCAAAATGTCGGAAGACGTCGGATGCCCCAAAAGCCACAGGTCCCATAGGTAGCCCACAACGGTCTCCGATCGTTCCCTGCTGTTCACCTGCTCGTCAGCACTCACAGGTCCCAAGCCATAGAATCTCACAGGACTGAATGAACTTTTTCAAGGACAGTTTCCAGTCCAGAATGCGTGATACGAGACGAGCTTGAATCCTTTGCGAGAGACAGAGGGAGACCAAAGACGGGAGTCTAGTCCAGCCGGAGTGGAGGCAAGTTGCATGGCAGGCACCGTGCTCCACGCGACGTGCCACGTGCTGTCGGAGATGGTCTCCGTACGAGGAGCCAGGACCCGACCTTCTGAGCTTCCCGATGACTTCCAATGCATCCAGCAAGCAGCCTGCAAGCTTGTAGTGGGACGTCGAAATGCTCCAAGGACCTGTGAGCTTAAAACAAACTGTGCCCGGCACTTTGGGTTGCAACCCGGTCTTGTTGTCTTGTTCTTCCGACTGTGACTTCGGCGTTTGTGTCGGCTGAGGTCTTGTCGTTCCTGTCCCTTCGTCTTTTGCTGCCTGTGCCGGGTCTTTGCACTTAGGCGACTTAGGGAGTCTAGCACACTCTAGCACGTTGCCGTCATGTCAGTCTTACATGGTCTTACTGCCAGTGAAATACATCCATGGTCGCGAACTTCGGCGAATGCATGGAGTAGCTGCCCCTCAATCACCAGCCTGCGAGATTGTGCGGGCCTTCACTGTTCGTCGTGTTTGTTCTTTGTCGAGCCTTCAAGCAGCCTTACATAGCAGAGAAATCTGATTCTTGCAATCACTTCTCAGATCTCTTGTCGTGACACGCCTGACATCCGCGGGGCTCGAGTCCCAGCAGGATCCCGGCGCATTTGAACGCCTCGATCCAGGGTCTCACCGGCTGCGCCGTTGTAGGACACGCGGGGTGAGTTCCCTTTTGTGGCCTTGAGGATTTAGAGTTTAGGGCAAGTTGGAGTCTTGGAGTCATGTAGGTTCGTAGACCAACATGCATTGGTCTCTTCAGGTCTACATACTTTATGATTTCGTATGCATGCATTTATGGCCAGAATCCCCACCATTAAGGGCGAGCAAAGTCTGAACTATGATGCGTTGGCAAAGATTTACGCTGCACCACAGGTTGACATTCTGTCGGCGCAAAGGGAAAGCTCCGTGCCGCTCTCGAACAGGAGCTTGGCAGCTCACGTTTACAACTTCCCATTGGTCACGAATAACGGAGCCGATGGATGATGCAACGCGGCGACTTGTTGGGTGGTGCTCTCACAGGATCCCTTTGTAATGCGAAGCTCTCCATTCTTCACACTGGAATTCAGCGGGCTTGTGGGTGTGCGGGTGTTGATGCGAGGTCTCCAGCTTGTCGTGCAGATCCCGAGCACAAGTGACTAGAAGAGCGGACGATGCTTCTTCGACCAAGTAGAAGTAGAAGTAGAAGTGCTAGTAGTCGTCGTTGGGTGGCGGTGGTGGTAATCGTAGTAGTAGTAGTAGTAGTAGTAGTAGTAGTAGTAGGCTGCTTGCCTACTCACTACTCCAGTGCCAAGGTTGGCACCACCTGGTTAGAAGCCTCCTTGCTTCTTGCTGCCGTGGCACTGGGAAACTTCGTTCATGCTCCTCGTCCCGCCGAGCGTTCAGGGACTTCGAGGGAGGCCAGGGGGAGGCCCTGGCTCTGAAACTGGCTTCAGCTTTGTGCCCGGGTTTAGGGTTTAGGGTTTTCGGGTCTAGGGGTTTAGGGGTTTCGGTTTAGGGGTTTGGTTTAGGGGTTTCGGTTTAGGGGTTTGTTAGAAAAGGGCACAGTCATGATGAGGGTTAGTCCTTCGGCGAGGAGCTCAAGCTCTTCGACGAAGTCTGAAGTGACTCCTACCCTGGCCCCCTGAAACCTGAGCCGTACGGTGCCGGTTTCATATCCCAGCTGTGGACTCAAAAGGCACAAACACACTCACGGTTACTCCACATCGCTTGCAGCATGGATTTGTGCTGTGTCTCAGACAGCTGAGGCTGGAACCTTCTTCTACCTCCTCACACGGGTGCCTTGGTTCATCAGGCTTCTGTCCATAGTGTGAGGATCCTCGTCTCAGGCCGCTATAGGGATAGGGTCTCTCCAGACTTGCGGGGGAATGCAAATCGATGTCGGAGCACGCGACAGAGGACGAGCTGTTCGAGGTTGAAGGCCCCGAAGGCCTGGAAGGCCTGGAGTATGCAAAGTCTGCAAGCTTCGGATCGAGAAAGCACCCTGGACCACTCAGGGGGGGGTGCGAGAAGCATGCCCACGCTTTTCAGAGGGGGGGACGCGCAAGCGCACGGCCTTGCCGAAACTCTTTCAAGGCCCGTCAACTCCCAGTTTGAAATCCTGACAAGGCATGCAAATGGCCATGCGTGCTGAAAATTACCCAAGTCCAATGCTACCAAAAAGGAGAGAGACCTGAAGAAATCTCAGGTCGGAGCCGTGTCCACGGGCGTGGCCAAGGCATTACAGGGCGTCGCCGTTTTCGCGCTCTCCCACCTGCTGTACTGCAGGCTTGGGCAAAGAGCCGGGGGAGTTTGAGGCTTGCGCTTTCGTCTGGGAGTTAGGGCCCGGCTTTGGAAATGCCTGACACCTTGCTGGTTTCAAGCCCTCGGGTACGCGAGGTTTTGCCATGGACGGGGTCGGCTCGCATCTCATCTGCTGAGTAGGTTACGCGATCCCGGCAGGACGGTCGGTGAGCGGAGTTGAGCACAATGGGCACAATCACACGTATCATATTCCAAGGCTCCGACTGTTCCCAAGCCTTCGTGGCAATGACAGAAGAGTAGGCCAAGGACGGAGATTTGGATGGGTTGTAGTTGAGAAACCCAGGAGAAAAGTGATACACTGTCCCAAGCCTCTTTCAAGACTCGAGAGACTTTCCGTCTAGAGGCAAGATGCATCGCAGTGCTTCTCTCCAGCGAAGGGCTTGCCCGGGGCCTCAGTATGCCATGCCTGGGCCTGCAATCGAACCCCGGCACGACGAAGCATCAAGATGGCGATGGAACCCACCCTCCCCTCCTCCCTTCCTCCCCCGCCCCCCCTCTCTTGGATCAGAAGCCCCTGCTTTTCGAGGTCACTGCTCATCGTCACAGTCGGAGTCGTGAGCTATGTATTTGCGAGTGCCAGGAGCTCTGCCAAGCAGAGCCGCCACTCGTAGCACATCCAAACATCCGCATCACCTGCTGGGCTCGCAGAGTCATCGCCCCCCGGGCCTTTTGCACCAACGTGTCTGGGGGCTTGTTGTGGTGCCGTAGAAATGTAGCTTTGCTTGGGAATGCTGTTTCGGTCCATTTCCGAATGATCCCCCAGAGCTGTGCTCTGGACCCTTCCACGTCCCATCTTCAAGCCTGACCGTGAAAGCTTTTCTCCTGATCCCATGCTTGTCTGATGGCATCCGGCCGTCGTGGCGAAGGGCTGATAGTCCATTCTCTTAGCTTAGGCTTAGGCTCGGCAGCCTTCTTTGCACGACCCAGGTAGGTCCTGCAGCTTTCAATTTGAAGCTGAGTTTGGTGATTTGCTTTGCGAAGCAAGGGCCCGGTTCAAGGCGAGAAGGAGATACAATCTAGTCCAACCAGTTCTCTTACACGGCTGATGTTGCACATGTATAGTAACACTGAAATACTCCGCAGAAGTGGCTTCCGGAGTGCCACCGCGTCCTTGTCTTAAAAAAAGAGCACTCGGAGCTTCTCAAGTCATCTCTTTGCTCCGTATGATGTTCACAACCAAGTAGTGTCGACACTACGTGGCGACGGTTGCTGAAATGTTTTATCGGAGCCCTTGCAAGTCGAGCCTGCCACTCAGAGCCGCCTGGCCTCAATTCCCGATGGATCCGATTTTCCGTTTCCGATCTCTGGCAAGGACTCGGCTCGAGGATTTTCTGGCGAAAAGTCGTCTCTGACTGCGAGTGGGTAAGAGCCTAGTCAGGTGAAGTCTCTTCGACTGAATTCTGAAACTTTCGGTGCTTCGGGTTAAGACGGCCTCCGTTCCCTTCCGTATGAAGTTATTTCGCGCAAACTTTGCAGATGGCTTTGAATCGTCTATGACTGTCTATGTTGGTTGACGACGGGTGCGATCAGGGAGCGGGCCAAGAAGCGCCGCGTGTGGGTCATGCGTCCTGCGCCATTGTGTGCGTGTCTGCTTGGTTGACTCAAGGGCTTACCTTCCCTAAGCATGTGGTCCAAGGTCGTTGCAATCGGAGAGAAATTGAAATGGGAACATAACATTCCCGCAGATGTTGGCAGAGTTGATCCTCTGGCTTGACATGCTTCTTCGCTTCTGAGTCTCATGATATATTCCCATGGACCTCACTGTGCTTGAGACCCTACTCATCCTCAAAGCACGGCAGACCTCAGCCACAAGGCCCGCAGCCCTCAGGCAATTGGGACTGGCTTTGCTGACGCGGGCTGTCCTCCCGGTGTAGTCACGGTTTGAGTTTGAGTCCTGATTGGAATCTTCAGGGAGAAAGGTTGCACGGTTGGTGCTGGAACCTGGTGGATCCATGAGTCGGGAGAGTCTTGAGCTTAGACTTCCGCGAGTCCGTAGCCGCTCTAATTCAGAGTGGGCCACAGCTCTGCGCCTCGAAGTATCTATGGCAGCAACGTGGATGTATTTCGCACAAGCAGCGCTAACATTGAACTGCAGAAGTGAAGAACGCGATCATGATGAGAGCATGTCATGGGGGCCAGTGGTGTCTTAACCGTTGTGATAGAAATGGAGCTTCGCAAGAAGCAGAGATCTGATGGTAGTGCTACTGTATCGCTGCGCTGCCTTTAGTGTTCGCAATGGTGGCCACAACACAGGGCGTCGCTGCTAGAAAACGGAACCAGGAAGGCCTGCATTGAGGTTTATTCTCTTGCAAGAACGGGGACAACACAGGGTGATGTCCTCCGTTGAAATTCTCCCTTGCTGCAGTTTCGAGGGGCTCCAGAAATTGAGCTTGCAACGTCCACGGCGAAGCCAGCACAAGCACATAAGGTTGCTGAGGATGGGGCACTCTCTGGACCAGCACATTAGGGTTTAGAGAGTGGACCCAAATTGAAAGGGCTACATTGCTGAGTGGGCTCGAAGATATGGTACCACGGCACAGCACCCACAGCAGGTCTTTAATGTGTATAGCGCATAGATATGCACAGCTCCTATTCCCGTTGCATCTTTGTTGTATCTCCCTTTCATTGTATTAAACAAAAAGACTGATGCACAGACGCGAATGGCGCTGTTTTGTCTGCTGTTTTGCGAACCTTGGCATAGTTTTGCATGTGCTACGTTCTTTGTTCATCAACCCGTTGCACAACTTGCTCGAAGGGCCGACACGGGTCGAAGAGAGAAGCTCTAGTTCCTGCAACTTTATAAACTCATCTCACCGGTTTAGATCAGCGAAGGCCGCCAGCTTTCAGCCAGCCTTGATCCGGATGTTGGCAGTGTTTTGAGGGTTGATGCGTCGGGTTTCGTCGACTACAGCTCCGCAGAAGTCATGGGCGTACAGTATCGACACATGGGACTTGCGAATCTTACCGGCGCAAGGCTGGCTGTTTCTATCGCACGCTGACGGGACCACTTCCATGCGCCATGCCATGACGAAAGCAAAGGAAATTACATATTCCTTCGTGGTTCCCAGTCTTCCGTGGATTCCTGGCGGTCGGAGAGAGTCTAGCTGCTGATCATGCCAGCGGAAAAAAAGCCACTTAGCCCACCAGGATGCTTTAGCCCGAGCCACTCGAATGCCCCAGGCCCAAACAGGTTGGCCCCTCTTCGATGCCCCAGGGCGCTGGTGACGTGAAAGCAGATTTAGTTTCTTGGTTCATTGATGTTCATTGGTTTGGTCTTGCATGCTTGGTCTTTGCTGTTAAATGCGTTGACAGCTTTCGTGGCACCTCATATCTCTCTTTTGTCTGTCGACTCTTTGCTGGATTTTGTGCCTCTTTCGAGCGTCCGAGTCGAAACCTCTTGCCTTACATCCAAGCCACCAGCACCATCATGTCATCTTGCACAGCAGAAAAGCCAGCAAATCCCATGTGGCTAGATCGTCGGACCATTCGCAGCGTCGAGTCGGCAAGGGCAGCAGCTGTTGCAGCAGGCCCGCGAACGCATCCTTCACCCTTCGCACTCCACAACGGCCCAAGCCCAAGCCCAAGTTCACGCCGGAAACTTTTTTTGCTCAAGCTCCGTTGTGCTCTTCAGCAGCTGAGCTTTGCCAAGTTGCGGCCTGGAGCTGTCCTGGCACAGGCTTGCGAAGTGAGGACGAGTCACTATAGAGTTTTTAAGCGGGGCTTGGAGGTGAGCATGGGTAGTAGGATTTGCATAGTCAAGGGATCCCGGGACCTGCGTGCCCAGCGTACCCGAGCCAGCCGGGGTTTAATGACCATTTCGTGTTCAAGCTGTCGGAGTCGGTCGGGATTCGGGGTTCACGACCCCTTCAGTTCGCAAGGCCTTGCTGAATCAGACGTTACCATCGACGTCCGACGTGTGCATATCTGCCTAAGTCTTGAGGAGCGCAAGTTAAAGCAGCGGGGGCTTCATTCATGTGAGGGCTCAACGGCTTTCTGGCTGCGTGAAGCACAAAGAAATTATATCTGAAGCATGGCTGTGTTGCTTTTTGCCTGTCTTGGGCCTCTCGCAGGGTGGTATGTCGCTTTTTGTTTGGAGGTCCTTCAAACGGTTTCAGTAGTCGTTTGCTTCTACCCATCTGACAGCCTCTTTGGTCATCCTGATGTCGCAAGGTCCAAGACCCGAAAACTGGGTGCTCCTCCCAAACTTCTTGACCCGCAAACCTGTCACCCAAGACTTCAACACACGAGGCCTTTTCTCCACATTTTGCTGGTGCCTCTGCTGCATTGATGGATGCTCCAGAGTTGGATGCTCCAGAGTAGGCTGTTGAAAGGCCAGGCAGTAGCGACAGTGGACTTACATGAGGGATGTTTCAAATCATGATTCCCAGTGCAATGGGTTGCTGATGGGTCTGATGGGTTTGGGGTCAGGCTTACTGATAGTGAACCGTCATGAGTTTCTGGTGAAGGCGATGAATACCGAGAATACCCCAGAGCGATAGCTCATGGATTTTTTTCCTGACTAGTTCGGCCTAGTAGTTTCGCAGGTTTGACTTTCAGTGAACGCCCAGGACTTTTATCCAGCTGCACAAATGAAGCAAGCATCTTGGACGGCCAATGTAAGGGGGCCCTGGGGGATGTGTTTTGGATTCAGGTTCTGTGTTGCAGCGTTGCTTCGATCATGGCCCAGCTTTGAAATTGCTGAGCCCGGAACTGGCCCCTGGCAGAGCCGGTACGTTGAGCTGGCAATACGGCTGATGGACAAAACCCTGCATGACCCTATATTAATATACCTAAACTATGGGATTTTATGGTACTATACTATATAAGGGTCATGCAGAATTTTGTCCATCAACAGTATGGCCAGACGGCATGTGAAAATGGGGCAGCCCTCTTCTGGATGCAGCGTTGCCTCTGCTTAGGCTTTGCATGTACACTGCATTTATTGCTTGCCCCTGTCAGTTTTGTAATTCCGGTAAATCTACGCCTATGTTGAAGTTGAAAACACGCGACCGCGACTGACGAAGCCTCACTCCTAAAGCCTTTGCCCATTCGCTCAGCAATGCAGGAGGCAAACAAAGGCCTTTGCCGCTTCGTCCTAATACTGCGAAGTGGCCATCGTCTCAAAGGTTGCTGTGAGATCACACAAGCCCCACGAATCGACGCCGCATGGACATCTTGCACAAACATTAATGCATCTTGATTTGCAGGGGCAGCGGCCGCTTGCAAATACTGTATTTACGCAGGCCCTGTAGCAACCCTCAACAGATCTCGGGATCCAATTTGGCCGTGTTTTCAGTGTGTTTCTGGATCCATGCAACCGCAGCGCACCCACTAGGCGGTTTCCGAAAATAGGGGGCCCTAATATAGTAACCTAAATAGTAGGGCCCTTATTAAAAGGACCCCCAAAATAAGGTACCCCTAATTTTGGGAAACTCCCACTAAGTCCTTGTGCCGTTGCAAGCCTCGGCCAGATCAGAGAACCCAATACCCCTTAATTAAGGAATATACCTTAAATCCTAATATTATAAGGCCCCTCTAATTTAAGGTACAGTCCTTAATTAAGGGGTATACCTTAAATCATAATATTAAGGCCCCTATAATTTAAGGTACATGTTTCAGGTACAGTCCTTAATTAAGGGGTATTGGGTTCTCTGGGCAGATCAGAGCTTAAAAAGCCGCCTTTTGCCACCGAGATCTGGCGCATCCTAGCGCTTGCCGCATTCGCGGCCGGTCGGAAAGTCGTCTCACATCAGGCCGATGGAGCACCTTGAGAACCCAAAACCCACACTTTTTTTGTAGGTTCTTACTACCAACCCTAATATGGGATTTATAGGG
>CAJNDV010021668.1:63519-94743 GCA_905221635.1 Symbiodinium sp. CCMP2456
AGGTCCTTTGTACAGTGAGAGCAGTTGTCAGTTGCTCACCTTTCTCTTGCTACGGGCCGCTTTGCTCAAGGGAGGGATCTAGAGCCAAATCGCAGCGCTCATGCAAAACAGCTGCTTTTGACGTCTGCCGACTTCGTGTGCTGCAGATAGACAAGAGGGATTGGAACCGACTCTTGAAGCCGCCTAAACCCTGAACCTTATAGACCTAAAGACTTCGACCGGCAAGTCCGAGCTGTGAGAACGTATAAGGTTAATGGCCCCAACACAAAACGCTTCAAAGATGCCTAAACCCTAAACCCTAAATGCATTACCCTAAACCCCTAAACCCAAAACCCTAGACCTTAAACCCTAAATGCATTTTACACCCTGCACCGGAGAGGTTTACGCTGACTGAAAACGTCAACCTGTGGCCGAAGCCCCGCACGGCATCTCGCTACGGCCTCACGGAACCTTGGGACTTGATACAAGGAATCTTCAAGGTTATGAAGCCATATAGGGTTTAGGGTTCATATGAAGCCATAGCGGCTGTTCGGGGTACGGGTTTTTGGAGCGGTGTTAGCGCCGGAGAAGCTTCAGCCAAGTCTGGGCCTGGGCTCTTTGGAGGTCGCAAGTCGAGTCTTTTCTTGCCGAAGACTGGACTCAACACCGGTTTAGGGTTTAGGGCAAGAATGTGCCCTGACTCCACCCGGAAATTGAAAGCCTTGTAACTGGACAAGGAAAGAGTCGCGTGGTGCTTTCACCTGCGTTCTGATTGCACAGATCCTCTTGTATGGCTGCCGCACGGAAAGTAGGACAGTCCAAACTTTCGTGTTCAATCTGGAATCCGCAACGTGATAGACACTGCAAGCACCTTTCGTAGACTCCCGCAAGCCTTGGATGGTAGCCACGTGGCCTGGACCCAGGAAGACTGCGAGTTTGTCCGGACCTCAGCGCGGTGGAAGTTTTTGCCCTGGTTTCTCAGGTTGAAACCATGGGCCCCCACTATGGGCCCTTAAGGCCTTAAGGGTGATCCGTAAAAAGGATTCAGACCTCATTTCCATGCCACAAGCGCTCTGCGTCGGAACGCTGAAGGATGCCCTGTGTCTCCTCCCCATGCTGCAGACCTTCGACTCCTCAACCCTCTACCTGAAAGAAGTGGGAGTTTCAGAAAATTGGGGTACCTTATTTTGGGGTCCTGATAATAGGGATCCTAGTATTTAGGGTACTATATTAGGGTCCCCTATTTTCGGAAGCCCCCAAGTCAAAGTCGGAGATCCGGGCTTTGGTGAGCCTGTGCAGCTTGGGGATAGTCGCTGAGATCGGTAAGAAGGCCTGCCTTCACTGGCCTGCACATGCATGCACAAGAACTTCAATGCCTCAGATTCAACCCTTCTACCGGCCCGTGAGCCTTAGCTATCAAACTTAAGCCCCCGAGAACGGATGGAATCGCCTCAGAGGCGCTCTACGGTCTTACGTTGGACGGTGGAACCGGCCAGGCTGGGGTCCTAAAGCCGGGTCGGACTGGTGCAGTGGGTTTAGGGTTTAGGGTTTAGGGGGACGAGTGGCTAACTACCAGGCGTCGTTCTTGCAAGCCTGCAGCAAAAGGGTTTAGGGTCCCTGCTAATGCCCTGCAAGAGAGGGTCCACTTGGGAAGCCGAGCTCCCACTGTAGCCTCGATGCCGCTGCAGCCGGGTTTTGGTCTGCCCGTTGAGAGCACCACAACCATGATCGGTAGCAAAGTTCCACAGATCCACACAACGCTCTGATGACGAGCACTAACGTCTCGGAATCATAAACTGCACGGATGGCACGAAGGCCTTGAGACCAGAGAAGCCCGGGGGCACAAGAAGGTTTTGAAGTGTGTTGACCATATCAGGTTACTTTATTTTACATGATTACGTGGTCAACCCGACGCATCGAACCACCCCGGACACACAGAGAGCCACTCCCTCCAACAGCCAGGTCAAATACATTGATACTTCGAAGAAGCCTCGCCTCTCGAGCTGGACTGGCATGCTTGTTGTCATTTTTTACAGCAGCTTCTGCCAAAAAAAAGGCCTAGTCGTGAAGAGTTCAGGGGCCCACCGAATTCCAGCTTAGGTGGAGGCTACCGGGGGGCCCTTTTGGGGGGGGGGGGCCTTTGCAGGTCGGTTCCTTTTGAGAACTTCAGAGGAAGTCAGGAGCCGCTCTCCCCTCAAGGAAGGGCTTGCTTGGGACCCCAACCCCGGAAGGTTTCGCAACTATAAACATGCATATTAATATTACTATTATTATTATTACTATTATTATTATTTTCATTACTATTATTATTGTTGTTATTCTCATTATTATTACTACCATCATAAACTACCCAGCGGCTCCAATGTAGGTCCTTTTTGGGTCTTTTCTGGTTTTTTGGTACGGAATTATGATATGCTATCCCAAAAGGGACTACATATGAGCCCTTGGGTATTCAAAATCTACAGCAAACCGTAAACGCAATCCCTTTGAGCCCCCCCTCCTACCAAAACTGCGGAGCTTAGGTCAGCCTTTCAAGGTGACGTGCAAGGCTCCAGCTGGGGCGCATCATTACGGGAAACGAAGGGAAAGGGCTGCCATATCAGTTTGACACGAAGCAGCGAATATAGGGGCCTAAATAATTACCTGCACCATTTTTTTGCGGGGGGGGTTCCTTAGTATGGTTATAGTTTAATGTACCCCAAGACCCTATTCTAATAATTAAAGCCCCCATATCAGCTGACTTTTCAGCTCGATTCTTAAAGCTTAAGGGCCCTTCTGTTGTCGCAAAGACAACGACTGGAGCCATGTCGCTTGAACTCGGGCTGGACATGCAAACTTTTTCGCCCACTGGCGCTCTGCCCAATCTAGCTTTTAGCGGCTGTAAGCAGCAATAGCAGGGACTGTTTCGGCAAATTGAAGGGTCCTAGCGGTCTTTCTGACCCACTAAGCGTGAAAAGCTGCGGCATGATTGCCCGAGTTCGACAACAATCCCCCAGCTTGAGGTGGTGATGCTATTTCTCGTATTCTTGTAAGTGCCGTCAACAGGCAAGCGCTCCAGCCTCCGGTTTTGCAGTTTGGTACAACCAGTAGCCAGCCATCACACCCAGCAGTAGCATCAAGGCCTAGCAGGAAACGGCCCATCTTCAGAGGCCTACAGTATTATGTTTGACCACATTGTGCACTCATTCTATTTTTTGTTCCGGTTGGGTTTGGGCTGGCTTCTTGAGTTTGAGGCTTGAGGCCTGTCCGGCTCTTAGTTGGAGTTTGAGGTTTTTGCAACTCGGCAGAAATCTTGCCATCCACCAAACAGATTCCTCCACAGGTGAGGGTGACTTCAAGTTTACGGCACAAGATTCGTGCTTAGTAGAAGCCCTCACCCTCAGCACTTCTATGCCTGAGGTTGCAAACAAAGCGAGCTACCTCAACCTTTAAACCCCACAAACGCCCAAGTCGAAACCCTGAACCCGGTGAAACTCTGCCGTTTTTCGCCTGGGGCTTGCTCAACACATCTCCCAACAAGAGCTCCTCCTAGTCCCTCGTACACCGCACACTCGCTTCCCGGAAGCCCCATCCTAAAACAGCCCGTATTTAATACTCAGGATCTTTGGAACCGTTGCACAGGTGACGGCGTTCCAAACCTCCAAGATTACATACACGGCAGCCGGGCCGCAAGAGCTGAACAGCTAGGGTTATCAGGGCCGTAAAGCTAGCACAATTCGTCGCGAAAATAGAGAGTGCGGAAGGTTGGATTTTCTTGGAGCTTATCGGATCTTTGCCAGCCTCTCCGCAGCCAAAAGACGATGCACGAGCCACAACCATCTTACGACCTACATTTGCAACCGAATCATTTGGCCCTCTAGCGGCCCTTGAGCCAAGTGGAGTCAAACCTGAAGCATTGGCCGTCTTTCCTCGGACTAGCTTCAAAAGTCTTGGGATCGTTTGGCTGAGCTGGCTTCGTTTTGTCTGATTAGTAAGCTGGGAGTGAGAACTCGTGATCTCCGAAGGTATCGGCTCTCTCTGAAGCCCTTGAAGCATGGAACTCCACTCAGCGCCCCACTTTGAATTTCGGTCTCCACACAGATTGCCCTTCGAAGGCACACACTGCTGAAAGATGCTCAAAGCGCCTACCTAGAATCCAAGGCTGATGTGACCGTGGAATCCAGCGAGCTCACTTTTCGTTCCCCGGTGCTGGTGCTCCTTGGCTCACGCTGCGAAGAAGTGGAGGGTGGAGAAGAAGAAGAAGAAGCAGAGCCAATTGCGGCAGCATTTGAGGTTTCAGAGCTTGTAGGACTTCGTCTAGAGTCTCCGGGGTCCGACTTCCAGGTCACCGAGCCGAAGGAGCTTCCATCTGTATTCAACCAACTATCAAAAAGCCGGTATCGAATACGATTCCCCGATTTTCGGTGCCCGCAAGGACCTGCACAGCTCTCCACAATCCCTGAATGAAACTGCTGCGAAGGTTTTCAAAGCATAAGACAAGCTTCCCAATGGCCGTGCCGCATCATGCGGCGGCGAAGGCCTTGTGTGACTCCAGGGTTTGGGGAGTGTCGGGGTTTTCATTTTGCGGCTTGCAGGTTCAGGCAACCAAAATACCATGCGCGATTTGGTCGGATGTAGAATCGGTGTAGCATTGGGCGATTTGGGAGGGTCGCCGGGAAGGACGAGTTATCTACTCAACTCCTTAAGCGTTTTGCCGTACACTTTGCTATCCACAAGTTGAGCCCATATGGGACTCCCTTGAGTAGGTTGCATGTCGGTCCATTTGGACTGGGAGCTGCGTAGTAACTTGGTTGGCATAGTTGACAGTTGCCAAGTGAGGATTTCAGAAAGACATCAGACTCTGTTGAGGGCATTGGCGCCTAGAATAGAGCAGAGCTTGTATCTGCAGGTTGGCTGTGAAGCCAGAGACTTGAGGCAGCAGCCAAACGAGATCATCCTTCGAACCCGTTAGGTCCAGGATGCAAACAGCAGAAGAAAGGAATGGCACGTTCGTGCGTGGCGAATATTCATTCTAGAGACTGGGCAACCTCCAAAGATGAACTCGAGGATGTGAGATCGATAAGTCGGCCGTTCTGGAGGGCGAAATTACTGTGTGCTGTTCCTTTATGACACCCTAAAGACTCCCTGCGAAGGACTTTAGGGTTTTAGGGTTTTAGGGTTTGAGGGCTCCAACTCCCCGGGAAAGCCCCAAGCTCGAGCCGGAGGACATCAAAGTGAGCTGCGCGCCCCAGACCCCCTGGCTCAAGTTCGAAAGGCCAGATGCGCATGTCTCTTCCATATATAATCTATGTATATAGATCTATAGATCTATAGATATATAGATATGTGTGTGCGTATGTGTATATATATACTTTTACATATCAATATAAGCATGTTTATCGGTGCCGGACGGTTCAACCCTTCCAGGCTTCCCTTGGCCATGAGGTGCATAGGACGTTTTGGCGACATGTCAGGTGGATTTTGCTCGTGGCACGTAGGGCTTGCTGTGATGTTCTTCGGGCCGCTCCTGGCGTTTATGCCTGTGCTTATGTGTGTGTGTGTGTGATGATGATGGATGTATGTGCATTAGATGCATCCACGGTCACCATAAACGGACCATGCACATCTGAACGAGTTTGGAGCAGACTTCTAAACCCAAGATGTGGGTTTCTTGTGGTGGTTAACATCAGGACCGCCTCGAAGTCCGTAGTTTCAATGCGAGCAGCATAGCTTGTCTTTGGCTGTTGAAGCAGGTGTTGTTGCAATGTATTCAAAATCTCCAATTGATGCTGGGCATGCTCAACAACTGCCAAGTCCTACCCACGCTTAGGAATGGATGTGGGTGGGACGTGGGGCATCCATTTCCCAGGGGAAGCGGGTTTCCCGACTTTCTGCCCTGCCAGTCATCGCTTTCAGCTGAAAGCCGGCGCGGAGAATGGTCTTGTCGACAACGTCAAGGCCAGCTGGCTAAAGGGCTCTGCCTCATGTTTACGTGAGTTCGTAGAATATGGTGCTCAACATAGATTTACCATGTGGATGTTGGATTGAAGGTGAGTTTGTTAAACAAAGCGTTGCGGCCACCTTGTTTAGACATGAGGAGTTTGCGTTTCATATTGGTATTGTCATAGGAAGTGCTTCCATAGCTGCGCGTCATCATGTGTGGGCTGCGTGGGTGGGGCTCAGACCCTGCGGATAGGCGTGCATCATATACATCAAAATCACGGGGCGGGTCCTTGCCAGGGACGATCTCCGGACTGTTTGAGTAACTCGCATGTAAGCCTGAGTGGCATCGGTACCTAAATTGGAGAGCGCAGCGCTTTGCAAGCATGTGCATTGAGGCCTGCCGTTAAAATTTGTTGGCTGTGAGAGGTACTTAGGCGCCGGGAGTATGACCCAAACAGAGAAACCAAAGCGACGCCAAATCGCAAGGTCTTCCCTAAAACTCTATTGAACTGTATAAAGGTAGGGTTAATGGTCTCGCTGGAGGGAAGAAGCCCAAAGCCGCCGCAGGATACTTACAGCGGTCAGCTGGGAACGGTGTGCCAGATCTCAGCTAACACGAGACTTGGTCAATTTCAGAAGTGCCATTGCTGTGATCTGCGAGGATCCCCCACCGCCCCGTCCAGCAAGGAGGCTTACAGGTTCATTTCGGATCAGTATACCAGATTTTGTGTCTTCGAGCCTGTGAGTGTGGCATGGTCTCTTTGAAGACATCTTCAACACAGTCCATGACAACCTGCTCACAGAGGCTCAGGACCTTGACTACGACAGTCCGGACTGCGATTCTTTGCAGTTAAAATGCAGTTATGGGTCATTTAAGTCTAAGGCCTAAGGGTTTCCGCGAGACCCGGAGCCCCAAGACTCTGCATGACTTTCCTTAGAGCTTGGAAGCACGGAGCCCGAGGAAACTGCAAGGGGCCACGGAGTGGACAAAGACGTCCAAGAGCGTAGCTGGGCAGAGGAGGGTTTGGATCCTAGCCCTAAGCCTCCAAACCCCAAGACTTTACACCCCAGTTTGTATCGCCTGTCACGTGGAGCTGCGAGTGTCAAAGAATTATCGTTTGAATCATTCCAGCAGGGCACACTTGCAGGGCTTTCCATTGCGTCGCACGGCTTCCTAGATGCGGAGGCTCAAAGAGGGCTCCCTACGACCCCTGTGGTAGATCTCAGAGCACAAGCAATGTCTGATCCAAATCTCTGGCCTTGCACCACCCAGACACCTAAAGCTTGTATTGTATGGCCTTACCGGAAACCCGGACACCCAAATCCGATTCCCCGGAATCTACCACCGTTCACGCAGAAATCGAAGCTGCCAAGGCCAAAAAGTCATGCGCTCTGCCCCGTTTGAATCAAGGAATCCCCCTGTCCGTGTGGGTGTGTCTCGGACCGTGGGTGGGTTCCTCCGTCACGGCGATAAGACTAGACCAGCCATTTCCGTGAGGCTCTCAGAGGCGTCGCAATGATAGCGGCAAGGTCAAGACCCAAACCCCACGCCTGACCGTTTCGTCGCGGGCCCCCGCTGTTCCGAGAAAGCCATCGCATCTCCTATCCAAATCTTTCGGGGCAGCCCGAATCCTCACAAAATCACATAGACCTAGACCTTCGAAACCGTCGAAGAACCCTAACAATCCTAAAACCCCCAGAACCCCAGAAGCACCTATCCGGGGCCCTCAAAAACACCAAAAAAGGCAGGCGCCTCGCAGCAATATAGAAAGCCTAAATAATTACCAATATTACTACTGTAAGGGCTCCTCATTACAAAGATGGGTGCTATAAAGGAGCCCGAAACCCTAGTCAGGCCCTATAGGGTATATGAACCCCACAAGAGCTTCAGGTTCATATACGATACAGGGACCCATCGTATAAGGACAAAAAAAGGGCCCTGCCTCCCTACGCCTCGCAGTCAGGTGGGGGTTTCCGAAAATATGGAACCCTAATATAGTACCCTAAATAATAGGATCCCTATTATAAGGACCCCAAAATAAGGTACCCCCAATTTTTTGAAACTCCCAGGTGGTGATCGTGAAGCCCAAGGCGGCCTCGGAGCTTCGATACCGAAGCAATCGACTGCAAGGCCCCCAAAAAACCAAAAACATATAGTATCTATGGTATTTTGGGGGTTCCTTATTACAAAAAAAACATATTTCGGGTGGCTCTTTCGGGCTTTTTTTATAGGCAGAAGGGGTGCTAATGTTGAATTTTATATTTATAGTATGACATCTATACCGTTGTAGTAGAACTTGGTTCTTTTGGGGGTTGCGACGTCGAGGGCTTTAGGGTCAAAAGCCTGTCTATCTGCTTTGTTATCGTACAGGCATCTATGTATTCATTATCAGCGTTTTAAGCCTAGTCAGGGCTTCGTCAAGTTTGGGCCTTTTTGGTCTTCAGGGCTCAGGGCTTAGGACCTTAGGACCTAGGATTTGCTCGGGGGGGGGGGGGCAGGCTTGTCGAGTTCGGACGTTTGGTGATTTTCGCATTAAGGCTGTGGCATGGCATTGGAAAGTGTAGCCGCTCTGAACTTGCCAGGTGCATCGACACACATGTAGGATGTGTATACACTTGCAGATCAATGGCCTTGCCATAGTTCTTGCAGGTGCCTGCTTTCGGTCGGAGAAATTGGGGTTAGGTCTAGGTTGGTACAAATTTGGTACGGCATGGATTCCAAGCAGAGATTAGCACTCAGAAGGAAGCTTGTCCTGGCTCCTGCGACGATCTGGGTCAAGAAGGCAGTCCAGGTGTGCTTCAGGCGAAAAAGGTTCATGGTAACTTTTACATACGCGTACTTTGCGAACAGTTCTCGCACTTGCAGAAGTAGCGCTCTTGGCGCCATCCGTTGTCCTGGAAGTCGTCACCTTGTTTGTGATGATGGCGGCGGTAGTGGTGGTGCAATAGCTGCCAATGCTCGCGATGTTTGAGTTGGTGGTTGTCGCATTGGTTCTTGGCTATTTCTTGACAGGGGTGAATGAGACTTGCCAGACTTGCATTCACTTCTGGACACAGTTGGTCGTAGCCGAGGGCAACTTGAAACCCGAGGGCAACTTGAAACTGGCACTGTGCCCGGCAGCGCCATGGTGGGTTCGAGGTTTGCCAAACTACATCTCGAGCAATTTCAATCTAGAAGTGGGGGGGGAGCCTTCCTGCACACAGGGTTCAGCGAGCTTGGTTTCGGCGCAGAACCATAAGAAGGCATCAGGGGCTCGACGTTCTGCCCGTGCTTGGAACTTTGAACGGGAGGCTCCATCGGGCAAGTGGTTCCACCGCTGCTGCCAGTGGACTTTGCCGATGGCCCCTCGGCAGATTGTAGACAGGATGCGGGCTCCCCTACAAGTTATGCAGTGAACGGAGCCAGGGACAACTAGACTGTACAAGAGACGGTGGATGTTCGGGCGTTTCATGCATCTAAAGTGTTCTGTTCTCAGCTTCCAAGTCTCTACATCTCAGAAACTGCTACGAGACTGTGTCAATTCCTGCACAGTGTGCAGGTACCCATGCCTTTTGCATCTACCGTCAGACTTAACATACCATGTTCCGAAGCGTATAAACCGAAATGAAGATCCTGCACATCTGGCACTGACAGCTTCAACACATTCTGTACTGTCGGAGCCGCGCCCGGATGGAGCCACGAGCCTTTAACTGCAGATGTCAACTGCCTTCGCTTGGGGGGGGGGGAGGGGGGGGTAGTAAATCCGAGCACAGGAATTAGGTGTCACATGAGAGTCCAGCTTTAGGATTTAGACCTCGTAGCTTAAGCTCCATCGGATCTGTGTCTCAGCACAGGGTTGTTGCTCCCTGCGTCTTGAGTAGCAACGCCAAATCCTCGCCTCCATCTTGGTCCTCGGTGCGTGGCACTGTCACTGGGTTTAGGTTCTTGGTCGGCGCAGCAGGAATGCTTTGCTCCCGGCCGCCGGCTGTAGCATAGGGTTTAGGGTTTAGGGTTTAGGGATGTTGTCGGGCCGTCATCCTTGTTGGGAGTCCAGGCGCAAGGGTCGGCTGTAGCGCCCAAAGTTGCCCAACCTTGGCCCTTTCAGACTTCCAGCCCGGCTGGCACAGGCGTCATGACGCCCACCAAGTACGACATGGCTTGCAACAAGGCAGGCGACAGCGCGGTGTGTGGGGGAAGCATGGGCGAGGGGGCCCCCAGTGAATGTAGAGCCGACTGTCCGCCTCACAGCCTACGGAACCCGAGCATCCCGCCAAGCCAGCAAGAAGGGGTGTCTTTGGGCACATTGTTGAAGCCCACAGCTCAACTGCCAGAAATGTTATCTCCAAAAATCAGCCTCCTCCCGCCTTCATTTGATTCACCTGGCAGGGTGAGTTCAAGTTCGACATTGTGCATGGTGTGGGCTACTACGACGGCCACCCTTTGCTGGACCGCGGCAAGGGGATGCAAGGGCTGGGACCTGGGGGACAAGCTCGACCCTGAGCCCAGCCAGAAATCCAACACCAGGGAAGAGCGACTCAGAGCCACAACAAGCAGACTCAAAGCCACAGTCTTGCTACACAGGGGACTTCGCTTAACTCCCGAAACTACAAACCCCGAACCTGGAATTTGGGTCTGATGCGCAAAAGAACCCACTGCTGCTAGCAGCGTGGCACCCCGCGAACTAACCCGTGAACTCGCATCCCTGCTTACGGTTGCCTCGTAGCATGCAAGCGACAACAAATTTGACTAGGAACAACAACAGCAAAAGCGATGACAACGACAAACTACAACAGCAGCAGCAAGAACATCAACACGCAAGACAGGGCACTAAAGAGGCCCGAACCTGACACGTGTCCTGATGCAGGGGTCCGATCCGGAAGGATGGTGTTAAGGGTTTTTTTTCGTGTGTAGTGTTTGAGGAGCTTCAGTCCAATGGGCAGCTGAGCCTCAACGTCGGACCGTCCTTTGCATTCGCGGCAGCACAGAGAACAGGTTTGGACGCTTCAGCAATCGAGCATTCTGCTAGCATTGTGGAGAGGGTTTTGGAGTTGTTGCCACTGACTGTTGGGAGATGAAGGTCGCTATGCATTTCGACTTGCATGTACGTATCTATGAGGGCTCAATTTGCCACCTCTCCTTCACTACGCATCAAGCGAAGCTCTGAGCTGGGCGGGTTGTGACTCTGACCTTCCAACTGCAGCTTCCTCGCAAACTTCAGCGCATTCAGTGCAAAATTGACAGGACGGGATCATGACAAGAGTGCAGAAGCCCCCACCGACAAAAGACAAGGATGATGTTGCTTAGCTTCCGACAGCCTCGCGAATCCAAGTCTCGCGTCTTCCTCCCGAAGCGCGGGAACGGACCCGACGCCATCTTCATTGAGCTGAAGTGCCGCATCGTGGGACTTTTCTCAGATTTCGAAGCTCGAGAGATCGGGGGGTGGGGGTGGGGGGGGGGGGGCTGGGGTTTGGCTGGGCTTTGTATAGGAGCTTTATTGGAAATCATTCGAAAAATTACTGGGGGTTTGAGGTCATGTGGCATTGATTTAGATGCTAATGCTACTTGTGCATTTGCATGTGATTTCAGAGTGTTTCGGGACTGTGCTGCACGGTTCGATCCTTTTGCTCGTTATCAGAATATGTTTGTCAAGGTTCCTCGCTTCTTCACCTCCGTACACTGGAGTCACAAGTGCAGAGAGCATTTCTCTGCAGCTCCGCATATCGAGAGAGTGAAGGGTTCCAGTGTCTACAAAGGGGTCGAGTCTAGGCAGAAGGCAGTTCTGATGGGCGTTGCTCCAAGATGCTTTGGTACTCAGCTGTACCAAAACATCCTGCGAGTACCGTGCCGACCTCGTAATAAGCGAAGGAGAGACGATGAGACCACATATCCTCCTGCCTAGTTTCGTGCAGTGGCCTTGTGTAGAGAAGTCTTCGACCTTTGGGGCAAGTAGGATGCTCGGGAACGTGATATGATCTGGGGAGCATTGCAACGCCAACGCGGAAACCGGACATGGTTGAGACTAGTAGTAACATGGAGGAGCGCTTTTTCGGACTGCTGGGAATGCTTTTTCTGCAGCAGACGACGTATCTCATCTCTGGGTAAAAAACCCATCCCAATGGATGCGCCCCAGGTTTTTCCTCCATTCCTGCTGCATACCGCATAATCATTGATAGACAAAAATCCCCACCCAGAGAGGAGTTGAGGCCACTTAGGGTCAACAAGGCTTCACCATGCATCAGGGCCTTATATAGCCAGGTAGTCTCCATATTAACCCCAATGACCTACAAGGGTCCCTATAAGGGTCCCTCCGAAAGCCCGTAGAATCAGGGCCCTTCTGTAGGATCGGGAAGCCGAGGACTTCGATCCGATTGCAACCCAGATGCGGATCGTTGTGGTCGACAATACTTGCTGGCAAAAGGACGATCAGAAAAGTGCGGAGGGTTGTCAAAATTATGGTCCCTTTTTGGGTCCTTATTATAATACGGCACCTATGGTTTAGCTTACCCCAAAAGGGACCATAATTTTGACAACTACCCAAGTGCAGGGTTGTTTTTTGGGAGGCTAGGGCTCATTTTCAATGATCATCGGCTTACATGAAGCTTGTGTAGGGATGATCAAAGGTTCAAGCGTTGGCATTGGTGTGGAGAGTATATTCTTCTGGAAGACAGCCAAGTCGCAGCTAGAAGTTTACTGTTTGGGGGCCAGGCGTGAGGGGAACTTCTCGTCTGCGCCTGAGGGTATAGGTCGCTTCTCTGTCAGTTCCAAATGGCCTTCCCTCGACACTGCGAACTGACTTCCCCACAAAAGTGGAGCTCCTTCGCATCGAACATCCCAAAAGGACGGTCCTTTAGTCCTGAACCGTTGCCCTGCCGTATGCTCTTGTGCTGTCATCCTCATTCACCGTCTCAGCCGATGTTGTCTGTGTTGGCGATCTGCTAGTCCAGAACTTCGCCAAGGCATTATCTCGGAATTCTTGAGGCTTGGAGGCTTGAAACAGGTTGAACCTCCCAGGAGCTTCTCCTGTCTTGAAAGACCCAGGGTTCTTGCGGCTTTTCTTCTCCCAAGGAAGGAGTCAGGCTTTCGCAAGAGGCGCTTTGTTGATGTTGCTGCCATGATGTAGCCTTACGAAGCTTGACGGTGCAGCGCACAGGAACTGCTTCAAATCTTCGAGAGCCCCAAGTGTTGAAACCAACAGCCACGACTTGACTCAGTAGAAGTCTCGGGTTTTCGTACAGCACGTGGAATTACGCATTTCTAAGTCTAAGTTTGAGCGTAGGCTGTTTGCGGTGTTGGCAGCTGTGAGTTCATGCCATATCAGACGTTCGTGCTTCTCTTCTTTCCAATGCTTGACTTGCCCGACTCTTGCGAAGCAAAGCTGGAAATTCAATCCTTTTCTGCGTGAGTCGACCGTCCCGCGACTACTGAAGTGCATCAATCTTGCAGGAGACAATCAAGACACAGGGCGAGAAGAGCAGGAAGGCCAATGAGGCAGAGTGCCAGTACTCCTGCAGGACTGCCGGGTTTGGGGCTCAGGGTTGGGCACAGCAAAATGTGAATAGGATTGTGAGGTACCCTGCGAATGCGCGCGGCTGTTTGAAGTCGTGCTGCAGTGCTGCGGTTTTGTGTGGAATCGTGTTTGTTTGGTCTAAGCTCCCGACAGCTTCTGCGTGCCCACGATGGACTATACCTCAGAACAGAGCAGGAGATTTGTAGAAACTGCTGCGAAAGCTGTGCTAAGTTGGACTGGATCTCATCATATATTTAGGGTAGTATTTCTAGGCTCCCCCATTTTGCTTTGCCGATCGCAGGCGCGAGCCGAGATGCTCGGCCTACCGCTTTCATAACAAAGCGCCCGGGCGGCAGAATAAAGATCTTGTCTGGGTTTTAGGGTTTAGGGTTTGGGGTTTAGGGTTTAGGGTTTAGGGTTTGGGGTTTAGGGCTTATGGTGGATGCATGGGGTGGAGTACATGGGTTAAGCTTGGACCCGGAGTTCTGGCGCAGTCCTGGTTTCCTTTGGGGCTCCGGCTTTGACCGAGTAATGATATGGCAGATGTCCTTAGCTTCTCTCTTTCGGTCCATTCTACAAAAGGCCGAGGCTTCTGTCAGAGAGAGTTGTCATCAGCTAATCATGTGGTCTTGGGCTGATGGGAGTTTCGACTGGAGCGGTCTTGTTGTGCAACCTTGAGATCTGCCCAGGATTGCCATTTCTCTCCGCTTGGCGGCACCCAAGCGCATCACCACTCGGTGTGGACCAAGATCCCGGATTCTCGCGCCGGATGAAGTCGGTCCAAGCTTGCGAGAAGTTTGCTGTTGGGGCCGCGGGTTGATTGCGCAGGCAACACGAGATTCTCCAGCTGTCTAGTGCAGATGTTGCTGGCATTCGGCATTCAGATGTGCACTTGGCTGAGATTCCAGTGGTTCCTCGCACGCACAACTTTTCAAAAAATCGCATTTCGAGGGCGGACATGCTTGCTTGCAACCTTAATTATGAAGCACATTTGCTACATAAACCAGGGTTCTCGAACCGAAATGCTCATGTTGAGCAATAAGCTTTGAATCCCTTTTAGTTATGGATCGTGTACAACGAACCTTCCGACAAGCTGGTCGTGGTGGTTGTAGGAGTAGGGCCCTGCCAGGTCCCTGTCATCGCAGTAGTTGTGGTCTTGGTCGACTTCGTCAGCACACGCTAATTAAGAATAGTTGCGATGATCACCGGTTTTGTGCTCGTTGTTCCCATTCGCTGTTACACAAAAACTCATTACTTCATCAGTTTTTCTATCAGAGAAGCAAAAGTGCCCCGCCGATATGTTTCTACAATTTCAGTCTTGCCTTAGTGTCCTTAGTAGTGTGACTAGGCCAACTGCTCCTGCAAACGGTGCCTGAGCCCGAGGATTGTGACCCAAGCAGCACGTGCGTGAATGTGACTTGACGGCAGTCGGCCGTCCATGGATGCCGAGGGTCCTCTCTGCAGCCATTTCCACCTAGTCTTGTGTTGTCCTCCACTATACTATACTTTGTAGCCGCAGTCGTCACACGTCGAGTGCGAAGACACACCCAACCCAACATCTGCTCTTCTGACCGTACTCATATGATGGCCGTTATCCCAGCTTGCATCAGGTGAAAGCTCCCAAATGGCTGCACAGAGGCGCCATACTTCAGTGAATGTCAAGCTGCCCCCGCCCTAAGATGCCAAGGTGCCGTGGTAGTGTATCACGGCCTGGTTTTCCGCTTGGACGCAGTGGTCTTGTCATGCTGCGAGTGGTTGTTAGCAAGTCCAGCTTCATGTCTGGGGATTCGTCGTAATTAAGTTTGATGTCTACCCTCAAGCGCAGTTTCATATACATGGGTGTTGAGGAGTTCATTGTCAGAGGCAGGAGATCTGTGACGCTCCAGCAAGATTTGCAGCGAACTGCGTTTCGGTCGTGTAGGTTTAGGGCTGATAAAACCAGATCATGGGGCTCAAGAGAAGTGCAGCACTTATTTCTCTTGGCCCAGATGAAGCGAGTCTCTACAACAAGAATCCGGTTCAGACCTGTCCCTGCCATCATACTGCAAGCGTACTGGGCGATCTAGTTTATGACGCTATGGATCATGCTCTCCGGACTAGCTCCAGCATATTCGAAATCCGAGAATTTCCCATAGACTGCGCTCAGACCCGAGCCCAAGCCTCGTGACACCAAAGCCTCGCCGAGCACGGGGAATTCTTGAAAGGCAACGAGTTACGGTCCCCAGACTTTGGTCGTGGATTCCCGAAGCCATTGATCATAAGTATGCGGAGCCTATACTAACTCTCCGTCCCGCCGCCATGATAGGAACCTACTGCCCAGTGGGTTACGACACAGATCGCAGCGGAATGGTGTACCTGAAGGCTCACAGACTTTTGTTGGGCACGGATGTTAAACAGTTACGGGTCATGGCTTAAGGTTCCAAGCCTGGGGAGTAGGGACAGAAAGAAGCTGCTAAAATTTGCTCTGTTCCGGGGACGAGGTTTGATTCGTCTCAAACGTGAAGTTGACTCCCTGTCCCGGAAACCTTGAAAGAGGAACCGACTGTTGTGGGTTCCAGCCGGACCGCCGGCTTTTTGTGCAGAACTCCACTGGAAAGATCATGGCAGGCCTGGCATCAGCTCACTGTGCTCAACCGCATACATCAACCGATGACCTCACGTGTAGTGCGGAGCCGTGCCAGTCAAAACTAGAGGCCAACCGCGGGCGCAAGCCAAAACCTCTGGCAACGGCCGAAAATGCGAACTCTGCACCTTCGTTGTTTGGGCACCTCCAGCACGCCCATGAAGAGCATGCCCCAACCGCAAAGATCCTCGCAGGAGGGCCAGAGTGCTCGGGAGACGCTCTACTTGCGCAAGTACAAGGCCAGAGATTCCAAAAGGTTGGTGTTTCGGGAAGTCCGGTTTCGGGAGTTTCTAGATTGGAGAGCGTTGTCCACTTTGCACTCGTGTAGGGCCCCCGGCGACCAGCTGTTCTAACCTCGTCGAGAGCACCCTGAAACCCAAGAAGCGCAATCTGCAAACAACAAACCGTCCGGAGTCCCACTTGGCGTATGTTTCCCCAACAGAGACTCTCAGATGAAGCCGAATGTGTTTCGCCGATACACTCCCAACGCGAGCTCGGCAAGCACGCCACAGGGCAGCGCGAAGCTCATCGATCCACCTGAGCATCATCGTACGTACAGTTCCATCCACGGCAGCTCGGCTACAGATAGCGAGAGGGAGGTTTGTGCAGGTAGAATCAGCTTCCGTCACGCGAACTCTTGCAATGAGAACTCTCCTTCCCAACTGGATTTGAGAGTCAAGGCCAAGGCGGACAGACACTTGGGCCCGAGGGTTTTTTCTGGGGCGGATCCAAGTGGGAAAAACGACTTGCAGCTGTGAGAATCTGAGACTGTCGAAGTGCTTGCACATGTAGTTTCAGAGTTCCAAGCCCTTTGCTACTTGTAGTGCTTGTGCATGAGGGAGCAAGATAGAGGGATAAGGTGGTCGCTTAATTTCCAAACAGAACAGGAGAGTCGTTTCTGGTTGAGCAAATGATCAACACAGCCCGAGCCCACCAGCAGCACTACACAGTGCCTTGTTGCATTGTTTGGGGCAGAGCATGACACAGCATATGCAGTCTGGGCCAGTCTGAGTGAAGCTGACGAGCTCAATTGAGTATTGTACTCAGCGCATAAATCCCTTGCCATCTGTTTCAAGACAGCTGATACTTGCAGAGTATTTCCCGTGTTCATGGCTGTTTTGTCAGGAGCTTTTCCCCACGAGCCCCTGGTACCCCTTTAAGCCTTTAGTCCTACATGCTCACGCCCGGCTGCGCGTCAATCCCACAGGCGGCTGGACACCTGGACACGGCTGCAACCTGAGATTCACAAGGTTGGGCCAGGTTGGGCTTTTGGTCAGGAGACTTCGAGCTGCTGCTAGGCGCTGAGCGACAATCTTGCCGTCGGAGCTTCGGTGACTAAGCCCACGCCCCAACTTCAAGCACGAAACCCGTGTGGCCCGTGTGGCGCGGAAAAACACCAACCCCGTCTCTTCGACATCTTATCCCCCCCATCCATGATTCCATTTAGCGGAGACTGGGAGACCCTTACGTGCTCGTAGGATAAAGATCCATGTAGCCTGAGTCCCGCACGTCCTTGTATGTCGAGCCTCGGCCAGGCGCAAAACCAAACCGCCATCAACCCGAAGGCCCTTCGTCACGCTTCCTGGAGTCCCATGACAAGCCTTCTGAGGCTATGGTCGATCAAAGCTTTCAAGTCCGCTATGCTGGGCTGCAAAGCACAAGCGAGCCTTTGATTTCATCTTTCAGGCCGGCTTGAATTCAGTCTGAGTAGAGCTGAAGAAGGGCTTCAGGGTTATCGTGTTCTTTGACACTGCGCTCAACGTCGTAACGTGGTACAAGCAGGGACGACCAGGGAAGAAAAGTAACAAAAGCACAGTAACCACCATAAGGCGTCACTGTGTTGAGGGTGCCGTGCATTTTTTGCAGTTTGGCCCGGCCGCGTTGCGCGGTGCGTTAGAGTGCAGACAACAGATGTTGAAGGGTGGTATTCGGGGTCAGCGGAAGTCGCAGGTAACTGTCATCAAGTCAGGATCACATTGCGAGGTCCAGTGATGGGTTCTGGTTACTCGGAGACGCCAGGAGACACTGGGACACGTCATGTTGCACTGGTATTCTTGGAATCGTAGCAATCGCGAAGAGGCTGGCTTCCGGATCAGGATCACTGGACTCGCTTCAGTCGGGGATTTCAATTCAGAAACACGCGGGGGGTACGTCAACTGGGGGATCGAAGCCGGTAGCGAGGGAAAACGCGAACCCTGTGCACCTGACGAGAATCAGACTCCACCTCTTCAAAAATACAGTCAGCAGCTCCTTTCAAGGCCCCTGATCCTTTACCAATCCAATCACGTGTAGCTAGCCTCCTAGACTGTTCAGGTGGCATTGGCGTGTGCTTTGTGTGGCGGTGTCAATCTTCTGCCCTCCTGCCCTACGCAGAACTGAGGAAAGCATGAGTACATGACTATCGACCTCAAGGAGGTCATGCTCGTGGCAGGCGCAAAGTTTCGTAGGATGTCTGCAACTTCGTAGATACCGATGCTGTTTCACCAAGATTGTGAGTAAAAGTGTGGACCCCTAGCTACAGGCGGATATTCAAAGAAGCGGGGCTTCTCACGGTGGGTGACCCGAAAATCCATGAACCAAGCACGCCCTAGACTTTGGAGGGATCCCCCTATGTAATTTCCGGCTCAAGCTTCATAGAAAATGCTGAACCCCCTCCTTCACCCTTGCCCAGTACATTCTCCGTGGGCATGCAGAAATTGGCCCATCAATGTGTGAATGAGCTTTCCAAGACCTTCGGAACCAGAAGCGCGCTCAGACTGGGGCGGCGGGCAAGGTAACCTTGCCTTGTTGCAGGTTCGTGGACAGGAAGATCCGCAAAACCAGGCCTCAATAAGACCTAGCAGTCCTCAGCAAAGATGGCCAACGGTCGGTAGTTCAAGACATTTCCAAGATCAACCGCCCGGACTGGCTACAATGTTGCCTTGCGTCGTGACTTGTGAACATGGGTGGTTGTCAAAATTATGGTCCCTTTTTGGGTCCTTATTATAATACGGCACCTATTATTTAGGGTACCCCAAAAGGGACCCTAATTTTGACAACTACCCACATGTTGGTGTCATGGTGCCTTACTCTAAAGTTGATGTGTTCTCACAGCTCTTTGCGTGGGTGTTCGTCAACTGAGTCAGTTCACTTCTTCGTCGTTAGGGCGGGGTATTTGCCACAAGACAGTCCTGAGTTCCAAGAATGAATGCCTTGCGACGGGAGACTGCCCAACAGCCCCATCGACCATGCAAGCAATGCAAGGTGTTGCAACGAAAGGCCGCGCGAATCATAATCAGTGGGTGCCTGGCCTGCCTTGAGAATCTCGTGTTGCTATTGCCCGTGTAGGTTCAATGGGCTTAAGGTTTCGATTGCCTCATATCCCCAAACGTGTGCTGGATGCTTGCGATGCCCCGTTACTGATACGACCTTGTACAGGTATTCGTCACGCTTTCTCATGCAGCCCCGCCGGCGAAACTGTGCAGCGTTTTGCCGGAAATACCAGTAGGACTCTAGGACCTTGCAGTTTAGGTCTGCTGTGACCCAGAAGTGTGACCCACTGCATTACATGGCTGCCTTTTGCGTGGCAACGTCGTTTCGATCCCCCACGAGGGCGACGTGTCATAAGAGTCCATCACGAGGGTTTGAGTTTTGAGCCGCCTTCGAAGCTTCCGTTTTGGACCTTCCTAGCCTGGTCAAACATCGATACTTTGAAAAGTTACTGGGATCGCAGGAATCAGAGTCGCCATCCTGTAACTGGCATCCTTGTTGGACCTTCGTATTGTGTTTGTGTGAAGCACTTCTCTGACCAGCTCAGATTGAAAAAGAAGACAGAAGGCGATGATGATGATGATGATGATGACGATGATGATGATGTTTTTGCTGATATGGTGAAGATTGAGATGACAGACAGTCGCTGCTCACAAGCGCTTTCGAGACGCCGGTCGTCTGGAGTCTGGAGAGAGGCATCCTCGTTCCAAGCCGTTTTGTCCCCTCTGAGTCTCTCAGGTCAGGCACTGGATTGTCCAGACTGGCTCTTTGGCACAAAGAGAGGCTTCCCTGATGGCGCGGAAACAGCGACCCTACAGTTTTGCTGGGCTTCACTAGAAGGGTTCAAGATGAACGCGGCAGCCTTTATGACAGTCAGTCCTTGTAGAGCCCTGCTTCAAAAAAGTCTTCAGACTCACAGCAAGTAGCAAGCAGCAGAATCACAAGGTTCCTTCTACCTCAAGTTGTAGCTGAGCTCCCAAAAAGCACTTGCTGAAACGATGGCGTTGCATGGATACCCTGGCTTCTTGTGGAAGTGGATGGCCGATTGGCCCGAGATTTCCGCGAGACACATGACACATCTTCGCCGTAGTGAGGCTCGGAAGAGAGAACGGACGCTCAAAAGCAGAGCGATAACCTTCCACAGAACAATCCGGTTTCTTGTAGCCTGGAGGTGGTAATGACATGGGCTTATGCATCATGATCCCGCACAATTTCTGACCCGCAGGCTTCCAAAGGCCAAAACCGGAATGCTGCAATGACCTAGAATCGATGCGTATTTCAGCTGAAAGCTCGAGTCTGAGGAGAGACCATTGCGGGCTTGAAGGAGCCAGCAGGCCGCTGGGCTGCTTGAGGCTTTACAAAAGTTACGGGACTTTAGCGGAGAGGCGCGCTTGGTGGGATTTCATGAGGATTAGGAATCTCATGTTGGGCAGAACCTGACATTCACTGGGATGGGCACCAAATAGGTTCTGTTGTTGGTGGTTGTGCAGTTTGCCCTCGTATGGTAGTGGCTGGCCCGTCATTTTTTGAAATCGAGGTCTAGGATGCTGGCAAAAACAAGTAGGCGAGGTTCGATTTTGACCCTTTGTCGGGGAAGTCAGGTTTGAAGTCCGTTAGCAGAAGAAGTGTTTTGGGTCATGCCGAAGTGTCGTCATCTCCTTATGTCGCGTCTTTGTGTGGTGGAGGCTCTTATGCTTGTGGTCACGCCTGTAACATTTCCACCGGCATTTCTTTGTTTTTGCTTTGAGTTGCGGCCTTCTGTGGGAAAAAGATCATCTTACCTAACTCAACCACCGCACAACACCCAATTGCCAATTCCAATTCCAATGTTCCGGAGGCCGTAGGAAGCGTTAGTATGCTGTCGTTCCAACTCTCCCGGTGGCGAGTGCCTAGCTTGTTGCCAGCCATCTATTTTCCGCTGTTTTTGTCTGCACCATCTCGTGGGACTGGACCAGGGGCCAGCAGGGCCGTTTTTTTATCCGAGCATCCGGAAGTCTAAGCCTTTGATCCCGGCCTCGAAATCAGGTGCCCGAGGAGGTAACAAGGACAGGAACACGCAAGTGAACGTCGCATGCCTGAGTTATTAGTATAGGATTTCGGGGAGGGCGTGAGTGTAGAATATCAGTGCATAACAGTATAACATATGTCTGGGGCTAGAATGGAATAGTATTCCTGAGTATGTCGGGATGCTTGGTGAAGCTTTGGGATTGCGGTGTTGGGTCTGGAGTGCGCCTCGAGCTTGCGCAGCTTGGTGTCTAGAGTTTGTACCGGGCTTATGGAAACTCATGCAATGAGCGAAAGATGAAAGACCTTGTAACTATTCCAAACCACTTTCAGATCCCGAGCTGTTTCGCTGCTTCCTCGCTCGCACAGCATACTTTTGGAAGTTTCTGGTCTGAACCCGTGGCTGACGGACTGATGCAAAGCTTTTCAAGGTGCTAAGGGGCCTTCTTGTCGTTCCGCTTCAACTATCCGATTGGGTTGGGCAGGCTTCAGACTTCACGCGGGGAAGGCTCTAATGGATGCTTTGCAGCTCTTATGGATCCAAGCAATCTAGGGTTGATCGTTGAGCTCTCATGGAACTGCCATGTATACCCGTCCGTTCCGATTTGTCCTCGACTGAGGTCTTTTTCACCAACCCTGTTCGTGCCCGCTATGTCCGCTTCGTGGTAACAGACTTCCGTGGTTCCTTGGGCTGCGGTGTTGTTTTGGTCTCAGTATTTGCCATTTTCGGAGGATGGGCTAGGGACGAACCCTGGAGCAATCCAACATTAACCGTAAGTCGCTGCCCTTTGTCCCTGTGCAGTGGAGCTGGGGGCGAGTACTGGTTCAAAGGATTTTCATGACATTGGGAGATGAGGCGGTAAGTCTAGCCGTCTAGCCAACATTTGATTGTGCAGTCATCGTTCACCAGTTGCCAGATTTGTCGGAATCTGTGCTCGATTGCGCTGCTTCACCTTTGTAGCCTGCCAGAGGGACAGGACTGTCCCATCCTAGCGAACCTTTTACATGCCACACGGGAAAAACGACACTTTCTAGAGCTTCCTTTGTCGGACCTTAACAACCCTTGAAGTCCCTGGGACCGCGCCTTCTCATAACAAACCCTCGGTGCCCTCGCAGATCACCCGTCCATGCGCGCCGGGGTTTGGCTCCTGGGCCTGCGATGGAAAAAATATGCATAACCGTTGTGTCAGGGGTGTTGTGTGGTTTTGTTTTTCTTTTTGCTGTTCGTTCGCTCCGCTCGCTTTTAGCGAATCAATCGGAGCAGACATGCCATGCAGTTGAGTGCAGCGACAACTAAGGATAGCCCGTGAGAACGAGGCCAGACGTGTTCTGCCGAATCTACAAGACCTTAAGACTCAAAGGAGTAGAGATCGACTGCTGTGTGCTTTTGCAGAATAGGACCGCGCTTGCCATCAGCACCGCCTAAATGATCTCATCAACTCACCCGTGCATCTTCTATACCTTCGCCGCTCCTCAACCTCAGTTCCTCCTCCGCCTGCTGCCTCTTTGCTGCTGCGTTCTTCTTGTTCTTGTTCCAAGCAGACTCTGCGCCGGGGGGGGCCCCAACAGACTGCTTGCCATTCCAAATCCAGGGGCACGAGGCCTAAAAGTCCAAGTCAAGTGGCATGAGGGCCTTGTCGTGGCAGCCGAGAACCCGAAGCTCCATTTCAATGGAACCGTACAGGTTCTCTACTTTTTCGTCACATGCCCCACGGTTTTTCCCAGTTCCCGCTGCTTCGTAAGCGCCCGAAGCCAAGCCGCCGGCCAGCCTGGAATCGATGAAGACGTGGCTGGCTGCCTGGATGGCGACTGGCCGCTCGGGTTCGGATAAGGGCAAGGGGGCTCCTTAAGACGATCTCTCTCAATAGGGGCAGGCAGGGGAGGGTCGAGATCGTTGTCGTTTCTGGTCCTTGTCATGGTCATGCTGGTTGTGGCGAGGTGTCGTCGTGTTGTCATCACGGTTGGTTTTGGCTGCCGAGAAGACTGCAGATGGTGGTGGCGATGTTACGCGATGTCAAGCCTTGCAACCTGACCTCCGCGTTAACCCTCGAGACCTGCCAGTGCACAAGTGGGGGTGTCCGAAAATAGGGGACCCTGATATGGTACCCTAATTAGTAGGATCCTTATTATAAGGACACCAGAACAATAAGGTACCCCTAATTTTTGGAAAGTCCCAAGTCTGACCGGCCGTGGGACCCCGAAGTCTTCAATCTCTCAGGTTGATCCAAGAGAAGCACCCGGATGACTACAGCAACTTGAAGAAGGGCATCTTCGAGCTACCCATGCCGCAACAGTGTCGTGTGGTGCTGGTGTGGGCACTGACTGTGTCAATCTATGCATCATAGTAAGGAAGGTTCTGTGGCTGGTGGATGGGAGCGTTTTCATTTTTATCCCTCAGACGATTCACGAAACTATGTGCATTTCGGGTAGGGGCGATGTCCACATGACCCACCGCAAAGCGACTGTAGCGGATGGTAACAGTATATTCTTCTTTCAAGGGCATGCACTGATACTCTTTTGGTGTCTTGGCTCCGCACATGTAGCAATGTAGCATCTTGCTGCGCCACTTGCGGCAGGGTACAGCAACTTTTGCTAAGGACTTGAAGCTCAGTGGTAAAGGCCACGAGCACAAGACGGAGCAGTGCTTTTATCCGAGACCAAAAGCCCAGAAAGAACGCCCAACAGCCTAGCCTTGGCGGCACGAAGCGACCAGTTGAGCCGAAGGTTCGTTGGGCCAAAGCTCGGCTGCACAACGACCGGCGTTGGTACCTGGGCTCAAGGTGTTTGAGATTCTCGGGTTGGGCTCAGGATTCCGGAGAGTCGGGCTCAGGATTCCGGCAAAGTAACGGACCGTCCCCCTGAAGCTTTCATATCGTTCTGCTGACATTGAAAGAAGTCTAGCGGCCTAGTGCACCCAGAGTCCAACTTGCCATGACTTCAGCATTCAACCTTCAGTGAAGAGGGTCCGACTGTTGCGCTGCAGGTTCACTAGTGGCCGTAACATGAGTTCCTTGTTGTTGTTAAGGCTGCAGCAAGCACGCTGCAAGATATAGTTATATAGTTATGACAGATATGAACGCTGGCCCGTAAGCATGTCGCTTCAGTAGCCTTCAGGCGTCGATGTATGGCTCGGCAACGGACGTTCCTTGAATGCGGGTCCCACACGTCACGATGTTGCTTTCGGGGGCCAGGCCCGGCCCGAATCCAAGGCTACTCGGCACAGCCATGCGGACAGCCCGCAAACATTACCGAGGCAGGCTTGGAGCTTGGGACCATCACTACCAGTTACCACTACCCGCACGCAAGTGAGTTTCGTCGTGCTTAGGTGTTCCTTGGGTTTGGAAGGTTCTTGAGGTTTGGGAATCACCCTAAAGTTCAAATCATGCTCCTCAACCGGGACAAAGAGGACGGATGCTGTGGGAAAGGACCGATAACAAACCCGCCCTGGACCAGCTGCAATCCTTCTGCGCGCCCACCCATAGCCTAGCTCCTGAGCGATGGAGTATGTTGGCACTTGAGGAGCTTTACTTTTTGGTCCAAGAGCCTTGCTGGTAGCTGGTCAGGAGGATGTGGATATCCAGCCAATGATTCTGGACGACCCATCCACTTGGGATGGGGCCGACTACTGGCTTCACCCTTGTGCGACTCGGTGCAAGGAGAATTGATGACATCAAAAGACAGTTTTTGAAGGAAGCGTAGTATGGTACCAGTAGCTGTGTTGCCGCTCTGTTGACATCCATTACGGTCTGTGGGGCTTTCTGCCTCGTTTGAAATTCTGCTTAACCGCCCTTCAACCCCATCACATGTTTGAACGTCGTGTTCATGCCATCTGCCATTGGCTTATGTTGTCTCGACATGGGCGAGAGTCCAAGTTGCGACAGCGTAAGAAAGCATGATCCTTATCCAACGGGACTCGCTTCAACTTCAAACGGGAAGTTCTGACAGCTTAGGCCTAAACTCTGGATTCTAGCTAGACGCTTTGAGTGCCCGCGTTGCCCAGGATTGCGCACCCAAGGCAGGCTTCTGGCGCAAGCATGCAGTTACATGCCCTTGCAGACTTGGAGAGAGTTTGAGGGTATTGAAACAAGTGGGACATGTTTGGCACTGATGTTCCGGAAGATTGCAGGGATATAGGATGGGATTTCTGGCGCCTTCGTCTTGAAGGCGCGCAGAAACAGATTGACACTGAATGCCGCGCCTCAGGAGCTTCCTGAACTCATGACGGGAGCTGTAAACTCGTGAGGTCGAAATGCACACTAGGCTCAGCGGGGCCAAAGCTTCCGACAGTTGTCGAGGCTTCTTTAGACAGGGTGAGTGTGAATGTGAAAGCGGCTCCACCGAAGAAAGAGGCGTTTGGGGAGTCACCTGCAGCGTGAGGCACACAAGTAGTACAGTAGTACTATTTGCAACAAGGATGCTACAGACCCCAAGGGAATAGGCTTGTTTGCTCCCTCTTGGGAGCAAGTGCCTGAAACCTCATCGGCATCTTAGTAGCACCCAAAGTCGCATGGCTCTTTGAGGCCTCTCTAATTTGTTTGCTTGGGCCGAGATTCTCGGACTGGCGCCCAAGTCCTTAGTCCTTGCAAGGCCTTTTGAGTGGATGCCAAGTTCCGCCCCTGTCGTCTTAGGTTCAACTCAAACGGTGCACCGACATTAGACCCGAAGGGATGCCCAGACAGCTACGCAGCCCTGCCCCAGCCAGCCACGAAGAGCTACGCAGAGAAGACGACGGAGCACTCGAATCCTTCTTTGGGGCTTTCATCTTTCTTTGCTTTCGGCACAGGCTTGGGGGGAGAAGCCGCCCGTGGATCCTTTGGTCTACGCCCAGCTTCCGCCCGACACCCCGGAAGCTTGGACAACAAAACTCCCCTTTTTGCCGGTGTTTTTTTTACGGGCGGGTCAAGATACCACTTCTAAAACCTTCTAGGGGACCTATAGAACCCTAATGGGTTTTTAGAAGTCTTAGGCGGCCCCAGGGGCCACAGAGCGGAGGTCGATGGAATGGCAGCTTGATTTCGGATTCTCGGGCTCAGGACACGAGGATTCCGGAATTGGGCGGTTCTTTTCCTGTCCCTTATGGGAAGCATCCAATGCCCTTGGTGTTGGGACCGGCAAGAGTGATCGCTGCTATCAGCCGCCGAGGACAATTTCGTGCCCTCGCCTCTGGTCATTGTGGAGGGTGAGTTCGTGTGTGGGGCGCCCAGCCCTCCAAGAGTGTGACTGGCCTTCACTGCTGCCGCCGGCAACACCTGCAGCTCTTTAAGAGCAGCCTCCCGGTACCTTGCTTCGATCTTGATTCCTCTACTGAGCCTTGAGCCGCTAAGACTAAGAGCGCATAGCCTCATTCTCGAATGAGTTTGCGCTACCCTCTAAAAGAGCGTCGCAGAGGCGCGGGCCGCGCATGCCTCTTGTGGCCCCAAGCCGCGCATGCGCCTCCATGTTGTCAGTGGTACCCCGGAGCCCAGAGAAAAGCGACTGTCAGGTTCGCCTTCCTCTCTCTTGGGGAGCCCGCTCTTCGAGACCGACACGACGTCCATGGAAGCTGGCGACTGCGAGGCTTCAAGCTCTAGTTTTTTCGAGGGATTCACAGGATACTTCGAGGGCTTTCAGGGCACCTGGACTCAAGAGCCTACGAGGCTGGCTGGTGAAGTAAGTGGGCTTCGACGGGTCAAGATCTTGATAGTGATGTTGTGAGAGCTAAGCTGCGAGATGATGCACCGTGGAAGGTCCCCCCCCCCCGCTGGTTGGGCTGCCTTGTGATAGGGACGCTGTCAAAACCTGCATCCTCTGCAGAAATCATCCAGTGCCTCAAGATTCCGGCAAGTTACCAGGAGAAACAACTCACTATGCGCTTAGCGCCTTCAAGATCACAGAGACCTGTGGACCTCTCATGTAATCCTGCAAGCCTTGGAAGGAACTACTGGTATACAAGCACCCTGCACCGGCCAGGTCAAATGCAAGAACAACGACGAGTGTGAGTTCTTCTGGCAACTCGAACTTTTTCTTTGACGGTTTGGGGTCCGGTCCGGACTGGAGCAAAAGACCAGTGTCTGGGGAGTAAAGGGCCCGGGGTCAAAGATCCATGGACCTGTTTGGCACCTCTGGCCCCTCGGCTCCTGGTACATGTGGAACCCCAGTTCTTCGCGGCACGAGTCACAACAACGCTACATGGGTCGTGGTCATGATTGCCAAGATTTCCTCGAACGCCCTGCAGACATGTGAGGTCTTGTTCTCACAACCCCGAACCATGGGTTTACAAGTGTATAAGCGGCTTATCGGTGATAAAGTGTTCACCGGGGTTCTACCAGAGTTTGTCCTCTCTGAAACAACTCTGCGAGCTCAGGCACGGCTCGCAACACTCTCAGAGCACTTGCAGGCGCAGTTCACTTGCCTTGCCAGATGCATCTACACACAAGCTAAATGGCACCTCCGCGCTGCAAGAGGACCTTCGAATGCCTTCAGGATCCTGTCGATAAACGCCCGAAGATGTTTGTTGAAAGCCGAAGGGCCTTTGGCAACCCCCGACGAGGTTCAGGTATATTCAAGGATTGTGAGTCAATTTGGGCCGATGGTTCTCGGAGGCTCCAATTGACATGTCCGGGAACTTCTTTCATTGGGTGTGTGGGCGTGTGTCCTTGTGGAGCGATAGCACATTGTATCATCACCTTATATAAACAACGCTTTCATGAGTTGCATTGCAACCCAGTTGGAAGCTTACCACGAGCTCACCTGGAGCACGGGCTACTCCACATGTTGGCATCCGCGGTCTCGCTTGTCATCACAGCTGCAAAGGCGAAAAAGGGTGCGCGGGAGATTCTGGTTACCGGTTACCCCAATTCCCAGAAGACCGGCCCTAGAACTGTTACAAAGGCCCCTCTACGGGAAGGAGAACTGAGGTTCATCCCAAGTCCTGCGTCCCATGGCTGTGTTTTCGCTGAAGCGCTGACAGGCTCTACAAGCGTTGCGACAACCTGCTTCGGGAACCCGGCGTCGAGGGCATGCTGATGGCTACTCGGGATGCTTAGAGGCAACAGGCAAGTTGCGAGGGCCCAAACTTCAGAAGCCGTGAAAGCGAGTTCCGAAGCAGATTCCGACGATTGTGAAATTTACAGAAATAAAGAGACCACTTAGGAGCTTCCGGAAGACCTGAGCTGAAGAAGCTGCATGATGTGAACGATCAGCTTCTCAGCCCGTTGTCCACAAGCCCTAGGTAGGCCCTAAGAAGCCAGAAGACCTCGTGGGGGGGCCTGTGACCCCGCACCTTTGGATCACTGTTGGAGCTTCAAGGGTCTGCCCAAGACGACCGCTTGCCTGGTGAGCAACCCAGAGGCCAGAGGGCAGTGCTTTAAGATCGAGGGTGCGGAGGAAACCTTTAGCTTTCAGGATGTTATAGTTTCCCCCCTCTACCGGCCACAGCCACCTCGCGCATGGCAAGAAGAAGAATCTTGGGACTGGCATCACGTGCCCTCAACCTGGTACAGGAACGCTGAAAATTTTGGGGCCCCAGCCTTGTTTAGAAAACGCGTGCCCGCACAGATGATTCTACATGGCTGGGGCAATCCTTACTGCTGCTGCGCCTGCCATGACGATCCTGCACTACACTCTACGCCACGTCCAGAGAAAATCAGCTTCTATGCAAACCATTGAAAGTGGCAACGAGGATGTCACGCGGCTCTCATGCTCGCAAATCAGAAATTATTACACTGAAGCAGATCTGCGAAGAGGACAAGCAGGGATGCGCCATAATTCGAGGGAAACCAAGAAATGGTTGAAGCAGCCGCGTGCACGACTTCCGTTTTCACCAGGAGTGCTGGACGAAAACGCTGCGACGTAAGGCTCTGACCACAGCAGATCAGCAAGAGTCCTGGCGCTTACTGAGTCCCTGCCTGCATGTTTGCTCAATTACTGCTGCTATCCAGAGGCCAAAATTATCGGAAAAGGATGATGCAGGAGAGACCTGGCATTTCTGGCATCTCTGCTGAAGCTGGCGTTGTGTAGTCTGGGCTGAGGGCATCTGGTTGCTCCATGAGACATCGGAAGACGACCAAGAAATAGAGCTTCAGCTGTTCGGGTCGGGTCCGGATAAGGGGTGCCACGCGAGTTCTCTGGAGAGCTACACACCGATGCCATTGCAAGATGTTGGGTGTGCCAGTTTAGACTCAGAGGCTTCTGTGCCAGGGCAGGGCTCTGCATGGATCCCGATCCCGGCATGGGCGTGGCCCACCCAAACCTTGGCGTCCTCAGAACCTTCGGGCATCCGAGCTGCCTAGGTCCTAAGTCGTACGACCTTCCACCTCTTACCTGCCTCACGCCCCGCCGCTTCAGGTATTGGAACTTGCACATCCAATGCGACTACATGCTGCTGTTAGGAGCCTCCGTCAGCCAAACTTGGTGTCAGCTTGCGGAGTTGAGGAGGGTCTTACAAGAGAACAGGACTTCCAGAGGCCTATGTGTGGAGCTTAGGCTTCTGTTCCGTGATCAGGCGTCCACTTGGGCTCTCACGGTCATCACCTCACTCGCTAGCCGCTGGCCTCATCCGGATCATGATCTCCAGAGCAACAGAGCAAGAAGACTCACAGGAGGCGTGGGCGTAAGCCACTGTGCTCGCCCCACCCTCCGGGAGATCGGCAGCCACAAGTGGAAGCACAAAAGGCCCCTTGCGGGTTTGGGCCGGGCTTATCGGGATGGGGATGTGAAGTAATTCACCTAAGGATCTCTGACTGCAAAGCGCGAGAAGTTGGTAGGGGTTCAAACAAAATGAGAGTTGGAAAAAAAGAAGCAAGGCCCCATGCTTGCCAAGCCCAGAACCCTACTTGAGACGCGACCCCGATGCTAGCATCGGCCGAAGCGAGCCGAAAGGGGCCTCAAAATTCAAATTGCCAGGCCGTTGCCTGAGACCTTCGCTCATGGATCACAGCTGAAGGCGGGGCTTAGGGGATAGAAAATTGCAGCTACCACGGCTTGACTGTAGCGTTTTGACGAGCTGCTCCAGCAAGTAGCTCCATAATATGCCGGCTTGCTTGAGCATCATGCCCCGACTGTGCACGACAGCAAAAGAGCGCTCATCCAGGAGGAGAGATTGGTGAAAGGATAAGACTTGCAGGATTTCCTGAATACGACTGAAAGTTCAGGACTTCAGGTTTGGAGTCTGCCGAGACTTTAAACGTTTGACAGAGTTGCAGTTGAGAGTTCGGGGGTAAGAGACAAGAAATGCGAGCTCCAACAGGCCATGTTCCAATCCGCAGAAATTCGTGTCCGTTAGGCCGTTAGCACAGCGACACAGCTGATGCGAGGGCTCACAGACTCAGACGGTCTCAATGCCGCGACAGAAAGACATTCTGTGGAAGTCTTGAGGTGAGTGGTTTCCTTATGTCTGTTTGGCATGGGTGTCATGTGCTTCTTGCTGCTGTAGGCCTCATGCTGGAGCGAGCGCTATAGAGGCATCACGGCCATGTCCGACGCTGCGCTTGAGGACAGCGAGCAAGCATTCACGAAGGGGTGCCAGTGGTCTTGTCACTCGCATTTCGTCTATCAATTTAGCACTGGGGAAAGGCTGCTCGCCGTCGAAACATACTCGCAAGATTGCCGTTTCCCAGAGACTCCAATATCCCGGGATATTGCAGTCTGCATGATGTCGCTTCTGTTCTGTTGGAGAGCCTCTTCTGCTAGTGTTTCTTTTCTGCTGTATCTAACCAAGCTAGTCTTACAGGGTTTTCTGGCAGAGAGTGTCTGCACGGGCTGCACGAGTCCACGTGTAAAACAGCTTGCATGGCTTGGTTGCAAACTATCTAGTCTTCCGAAGCTTCTGTTGTTCGATAGCTTTCTGTCGAAGAGGGTTTCCGGCTTGAGCAACAAGGCAGAGCTTGGCCTAGTAACAGCAGGAACAGGAGCCGTCAGGATAGCAGTGGTTAGCATTAGCATCAATAATAGCGGCAGTTGTGGTGGTAGTAGTAGTAGTAG
>CAJNDV010021668.1:94859-107128 GCA_905221635.1 Symbiodinium sp. CCMP2456
TTGTAGCTGTGGTTGTTCTTGTTGTTGTTGTTGGTGGTAGTGGTGGTGTCGCTGCTTCTGTTCTAGCACGATAATATGGGTTTTGCCGGCTATCGCCTGTAGCCAAAGTGCATCCGCTCCTCGTGCAAAACACCTGGAAGCCCCAGTGCACAGATCAGATCCCTGACCAGCTCTCTCCAAACCTGCTCCCACGGCCGCGCAGACCGTGACATGCGTGAACGGCCGCGCGGCTGCCTATCCGACAGGTGCTGAGGTCGGTGGTACAATCACGAGTAGGCTGATGTTGAATGATGTGGCACTTATTCTAGGCAGTACTCTGTTGTCATTATAGTCGCGGAAGTAAGCCAGGCAGAAGTTTTGGAGTTCCGTCTTCACATCTCGATGGAGGGGACGTGTGGAAAGCAGGTCCACGTAGAGAGTATAAACTAGCCGGAACTAGTCAACTTTGGAATTCTTTTCCTTTTCATAATCCGGTAGCAAGGTCGAGTAGAATATACCTCGGCTCCCTGGCAATGAAGAAAACTGCCACTGAAGAAAGAATCGTTACATAGAAGTCGTGGCGGTGTGCTGAATGCAACTTGGTGAATGTGCTTATGGCGAGTCTATGAGAAAGTAAAGGGAATCCGTGCAAGAGTTTAGTCCGAAGCCGGAAGTATATCTATAGCAGGGGCCCACTGCAGATTGCTTGCCCCTTGTGTTTGGAGGCTTCAAAAAACGTCAGCCAGAACGCTCCCAGGACCTCCTCGCAAGTTACCAACATGGGCAAGTCCCCACCTTCTCCGACTCGTGAATAACTTTGTTTGAACATGAGGGCCTTCCTACCAGCCTCTGGACCCCGCTTATGATAAGGACCGAGTGTGTCAAACACTCACGGAAGGACGAAGCCCTCCCTTTCAAATCCCTGTGACCTCCTGAGTTTAAATGCATGACACCCTCACACTCAGCTACTCAAGTAATCAAAGTAATCAGCGTAATCTTCACACAGGAACGAGCTTGCAGCAGAAGATGGGAGGTCGCGGGGACTCCGGAATCAGACCCCAAACATGCCTCCCACAAAACCCACATGAACCGAAGAACACGCCCACTTGTGGCTTTGTCTTGGGATGGCATAGGCATAGGCAGCTCGTTTCCGATGCCGTTCGTGCTTTTGCTGAGGTTTGGCTGGTAGCAAGTACCCAGCTGAGTAAGGTTTCATCCACGGTGCGCGTACGACTGAACCCCTTCCCGCAAAATGCTTGTAGCTCTATATCACTCACGCTGGCGCTACAGACAGTTGTTAGCTAGCTTCTTTGCATGCAACCACGTAAGGTGGTTTCTAGTAACGCATGGTCAGCCAGTTGCATGTGACGATCCGGACCGGACCCGCTGGCAAGGAAATTGGTTCAACTCGCACAACTTGCCTGACTGGGGCGACTTCAAGTGCCATTCCTGCGTGCAGGCCCTCGAAATGTTCCTGCAGATTCTTGAGCTAAGTCCTTCAATATTGGTCGGGGTAAATCACGTTTAGCACAAAGGGGCCCCCGGCTTCAACAGAAGAATGTTGTTTCCCTTTGGTAGACTAGCAGACGATCGTCAATCAAGAGGCCGTGGTGTTGAGTTCTTGGAATGGCCAGATGGCCGAGAGGTCTGAATAATTTAGCGAAGCTTGGAGTTCAGACGGACACTGTTGCCAAACAGTGTCCAACACCGCACTGTGACCTCAACAAAAGCTGGGGACGTCCAGGGAAAGAGCACGGGAACCGAAAATCCATCCTCAGGTATCCTGCTTTCGGAGCACAGGCTAACCCCTCGGTGCTCCAGCCGTCCATCTCATCGTACACTACAACACTACGGGCTGCGACAGTGATAGCTGGAGTGTCGCGCAAACTACCATGATTCATGATGATGTCTACACCCGCCAGCTTGCCCATGAGTAGTGGAACCTCAGCATATGATGGTACTATTCTAACATCCAGAGCCTGGGGTGAGACCACAAGGCGTCGAAAGAGGGTGGTCCTTCTGGGTGGCGGAAAGTTTCTTCTCGAAGGACATACCCCACCCCCAAACACGAAGTTTGTAATGTGCAACCCGAAACACAAACCCTCGCCACAGGTTGGCACACATGGTTTCATGGATATCGAGAAGAAGCGACAGCAGGAGTGCTAGTGATTTGAGTTGACGGCCGCATGCGAAGCTTGTTTGTTGAAACTGAGAATCTAGGCTCAAGTTCGACCAACTATATTCGTCAATTCGTCGTCGTAGTCGTCGTCGTACGAGCAGTTGGAGCTCAGGAGCCTGAATCACGACAGGAAGGTGTTGAAGTGTATTTTGTTTGTCTGGTGCTTAGTAGGGAAGGGGGGAATGGGTTATAGGGACTACTAGAAGGGACCTTAGGGGACTATCATAGGGATCCATTCCCCCATTCCCTACTAAGCACCAGACAGTTGTTGTAGTAGGCTTCCAGAGTTTGATTGTTCAGGCTTCCACAGTGTAGGGGCGATTAGGAATTCAGGCTCGTGCAGCTCTTCGGATTTAGCTCCTGCCTGTCGCAGCTCCATCCGAAGCCCCCGGATCCCGAGCTGCGAAAGAATAAGCCGAGGCCATGAGCCAAAGTCTAAGGTAGAACCCATGGGCCCCTAGTATGGGCCCTTAACCCTGGGACCCTAATATACCTACTAAGTACTATATACCCTATATATACCCTTAAGGGAACTTCGAATCCCTTAAGGGCCCATTTTAGGGGCCCATGGGTTCAATCTTAGACAAAGGGTCTGAGTATCCATAGAGTACACACCTCTGGGGCCGAAAGTACTACTTGCGTACGTATACCGGTGTATAACTTATACTCTTCGACGAGATGTAGTCGAAGTTCCCACATAGCATGCAATTTTGTTAGGACCTAGAAGAAGTGAATAACCTAGTACTTCACTGCTGCGCAGGCCCAGTGCCCATCGAGCCATAGAGTCTACGTATCTCTGGTGCTTTAAAAGGGCCCCAAATGCCGAGTCTACCTTGGGGAGATTTAGACTTCGGTCGTCTTCTTGGGGCTGAAAGAGCTGTCTGGTGCTTAGTAGGGAATGGGGGAATGGGTTATAGGGACTACTATAAGGGACTTTAGGGGACTATCATCGGGATCCATTCCCCCATACCCTACTAAGCACCAGACAGAGAGGAGATGTACTTCTTCAACAGGATGTCTCTGCAGTTGGCTACCGAGGCATCGAACGAAGGGCGCCCATCTGGGTCCTTGTTGGATATAACTTTACATCTTTGTTATAAGAATAAACCCAATAAGGATTAAACATGATGATTTTTAGTATAGTCCCAGAAGGAAACCAGCCATGGAAGAGGATGAGAGGCTGTCTTGAGATGTGATGGGAAGTCTTAGAACTCGGGGCTCCGTGAATGAAATAACCGAGGATCCCATTCGTTTAGGCTCCGATGTTGTCTGCGAGTGCTTTCGGCTTTGGCACGGCCCGAGGCGAATGCTCAGCTCGGGGCTTCTTGTGGGTGGGGATTCGGAAAGCCAGCCTGCATGCCCACGTAAGAATGCTGCAGCCTCGACGTTAACAGCCCGCTCAAGCAGCAATCTCAGAGATGACGAGGTGAGCCCTTCGCACTCAGGCGTGGCTGCTGGGTCGCAAAAGCCATAGCATGAGATCTGGATTCAGGCACTTCAGGACACAGAGGGATCCCTCGAGGCTACTGAAGGTCGTCGGGTCCGGGACAGCGTTGCAGTCGCCCTTTCTCTGGACTTGCGGGCTTTCCCCTTGTAGCGCGGCTGATGAGACTGGAGGCGCCGTAGAAGTCATCCGGTCTTGCCAGTATACCATAGGTCCAGGGATCGAGTTGGCTAAAGCCAGCCAAAATGTGCCAAAGCACAGCCAAAAAGAAAGCCAAAGCCCGTGCCAAGGTGAAGTGTTTGGACGTACAGAAGCCAGAACCAGAGGAGCCTGCCACGCTTCCGTCGGCCGGGTGCCCGGTTCCGGGCGGGGACGCCTAAGTTACCGCCTGCCACCCTAAATTCGGCATCCGAGTGTGCGAATCTCAGTTTTGTTGGCTCCGAATCGGCAACATACGCCGTGCCAAGTCATGAAGTGTGAGGCTCTAAGGCTCTAAGACTTCCGCATTCGGACCTGATCTCACGGTACGACGAAGCTCAGACTCCAACACCGCAGGCCTCGACCCACGGAGTTTAGGGCCGTTTGGGCTCTTCGCCCTGGATATTCACTACGGAGATCTGCGGAATGGCTCTTGATCGATTTCTTTGTTTCAGGTTCTGAGTCAGAGGTGCCCAGTCCGGCCCAACCCAGTCTCTGCAGCGCGCGCCCGTCCCGCCCCCGATCGTGGTGCGAAGCGTGTGACCGAAAATCTCCCAGCGCTACATGGAGGAGGAGGCAAGTGCCGAACGACCATGTGTGGGGCTGGGGATGATCGAAATGTGAAATCAATCCTCTATTATGCTCTAACTCTACCCCAATTCCTATATTCCAAAAAGACCTGAGTTTTTCCTGGAAGACAAGGCCACATTAGTTCAGCTGCAAGCTTTGCCGCAAAGGCCCTTGCCAGCAAGGCCCATGCGTGGTACAAGAGCGAGGATGCATGCCCTTCGGCTGAGAGAACAAACTTAGCTCAGGCTTTGCAAGAAGCGAATTCCGGACTGTTTATCGAAGAATTTGCACGGAGAGTGCTTGAGTTTGGGTTTTTGGAGTGCCTCGCTTCACATGCGCCCTCTCAAGCTCTTCAGAGGATGTATACTTATTCAACAAGCCTTGAAGCTACAAAGCGTCCAAGAGAGTCTCTGGTATGCTTGGAAGAAGCTTCCGTGTCTATATCGCTCTGCTGCCAACTTGCCAGCATCGAGATGGAGACACGAATGGAAAAGCAGTCTCTCGGCTCAAGCAGTCTGCCCGATGTTTGCTCTGGGCTTCGGGCTTGAGAGTTTGGGGATTAAACTTGGAGCAAGAACTACAGCGACTGCTGAGAACTCTGGCCGAGAACATTAGAATTGGGCGGTTTCGGTGTAACGGGCCTCAGCCCAAGTCCCTGCCTCAAGCCCCTCCCCACTCCCATGCATCCAGGTGTGGGCAACGAACGGATCAAGCTCGGCGGAGAAACCGGCCGGGTGTCTCGTCGCCTCATAGACTAGGGCCTTATCACCCCAACCAAAAGGAAAGAAACCTAAAGCCACTACCGGATGCGTGAGGAATTCTTTCCGGTCGGGAGGAGCCTGACTCTTCTTCCTGTAAGACATGCACTCTATCATCTCTATCTCTTCCCTGGCGATCGTTTGAAGAAGAGGTGTCTCTTTGTTAAAGGGAGAACTCCACAGAAGCTCCCCTGATAGCTTCCAGAGCTCAACCTCGCAGTCGGGTCTTCACACGTGTTCCACGGCTAGGAAACGGTCCAAAGCAAGGCAAAGCAGCCCGAATAAAAAACATCGATCGGCCGCTGGTTTATATACAACCCATCCGACGGCTAGAAGGCATATCCAAACCGTTGCACTCGCCGACCTAGAAAGTTCGATTAGGCTTGTCGTCAGGGTGCTGATTTTTCCAGCAGAATCCCCTGCACCAAGCTTCCAGCACTATGAAAAAGGGAGAGGTAGTGACCACCTCCTTATCCTTTCACGGCAGCTATGTGCACTGAAGGCTTCTCGCAGCTAGCTCTGCTGGGGCTCTAGACCGAGCATAAAGTTGAGATAAAGGTTCCAGAACTTGACCATTTCTACACATTGCGATGGTATGCAAACACGAGCCTATTACCGGGCCAAGGTGTATGTCATGACGGCCAAGGGCTTCGGCGCCAGAGTCCCTGTGAAATACCTCATGGGTCTGGGCCTCGAGGGTTTCCCGAAGCTTCAAGCTCAGGGCTTTTCGCAGAAGCAGAATGCATAGAGGGCTCAGAGTTGGAAGTTGCAAGGTTCAGCCGAGTCAGTGAAAAAAGTTCGGGGAATTGGGAGCCCCAATTCAGCAAAGGTAGCATGAGGGTGGGTTAGAAATCAGAAGTCCTACCAAACTATCCCAAGAGTGCTAAGGCAATGACAAAAGCACCGTGGAGTTTCCGAACGCCCTGAAGGGCAAGTACACGGCGCCCGGGCCAATTACTGAATGCAGTTTCCGCAATATAGCAGTTGCTGAGTCACATGGCTGTTGTCAGTAGCAGGTATGCATGGCAGGTGTGTAACGGTGTAACCACAGCTGCACTCCTCTTCTTTTGTCTCGTTGTGTTTCTTGCAATGTTGGGCCTCCAGGTCCGCCAGGAGTCTTCGTATTTCGCGAGTCAGTAGTCCGTGAGGTGGTCAAGCAAAGAGGTCAGATCTTGAGGCCGGACCCTCTGAACCCTTGGAGAACTGCGGAGGTCCTTCTCACGTCGGGAGCTTTAGTGACAGAATTCACAGACTCCACGAAAAACCCCCGTTTAAACGGAGGTCTGCTCTGTGACTCGCTACACCTCGGGGGAGGCAATGCAGCGCATCCTCACAGGACCGGCCTTGTAGTGTTAGGGCCCAGTGTAGTTAGGGTTTAGGGTTTAGGGTTTAGGGGGGACTTAGTTCGGGAGGCATAAGCCAGTTCTGGAGCCTCTTCACACCGGAGACGGAGATCCCATGCGTCAGCATCAAGAAGCAGAAGTGTTTCAGCTCCAGGTCACTTCACGTTCGCCGGTTACGCTAGCTGCAAGCATTAGACAGGTTGCTTGCGTTCGCTTACATCGTCGAGAGACGTATTCTTTCCCGATCATTTTGAGAGCAAGCAAAACCCGAGCAGTCGATGTCCCGGTCTTCTGTCAGTTCGCGTGTGTCCCAACAGTGCTTGCAGGGCAACGAGCATTGACCTAAAAACTTCGTTCAGGGATGTCGAATTTACGATTGGCCCCTCCTTCTCTGTGTGACACAATAGCATGTAGCCGACAAGCATCCGGAAGCGCATTGGCTCGAGAAGCCGCATCCTGACTGCCTGCCCCAGGCGAAAAGACCAATTTCCTCACCGGGCAGCATGGCGGGTTCACTGGCGTTGCGCACGCAGACGGTTTCCTAGCTGACTTTGCGTTAATGATGTTCTTTCCAGCCGAGGGCAAATAGGGCATGCACCCACCAGTAGCTTGGCAAAAACAGCTTAGGCCCTAGTACAGCTTGGTTTATATGGGGATGTTCACACACCATGGTGGTCATGTTGCTCGTCCTTCTTCTATAGCGTTGCCAACTCGCTTGTAGCAGTAGCTGGCCCGTGGGTGTAAGTTGTTAGACGTGTCGCTGCAATTGAGAGCCGCTGGCAGGACCTGTGCACTGACAACGGCCTTTGCGAAAGTCTCGTAGCGAACCCTGTGATCTCCATGCCTCGCAATTCTCACCCACATTTCAAGTACGGCTAGCTGGAGTCCTGAGCTTTGATGGGTGGGTTTCGACTAGGTGCGGAAGACTGTTCCGTCAGAAGCTATGTTCGGCGCAGTCTGGTTTTCGCAGCAACTATCACCAGAATGCTACAGGACGCTATTGCACAGTCGAAGTTTCAGACATTCTGGCGCATTAACCTCAAGCGCTACATCACTAGCTCTGTTGCCGTCGGACACTCATGAACTTCGTTTCTGTTGGTCTTGCAGCTGCTGTCACAGCAATTGTTGGTCAGTTACAGTCGTCGTTGCCACACCATTTCTTGATTTAGAAGCCCGTGGAAATCCTGACCTTTTTTTTTCGAGCCCTGCATGATTCCAGCTTGAATAAATAGTCTGCACTTGAAAGCCAACAGGCGGCTGGCTGACTGGCCACACCCGAGCATACATGAGCACCAAGCCACTTGGGTTTTGCAGATGACGGATTCGGCTCGTGGCCACGGTTGAAGTTTCAGTTTCCTTCGGTGTCCGGATGTAAGCATCTGCCTACGCCAGTATCGCGCAGGCAAAGCAGAGTGAAGTTGTGGGGCCTTGGAGGGAACGATCCTCAAGTCTGCTATAGGACTGCCAGGGTGGGGCAAAAGTGAAAGGTTCATGTTGAGACAGTTGAGAAGCATCGATGTGTAGACCTTTATGCTCTAGCTTAACTTGTCCTCGTCTGACAGCGCACGGAGACCACAAGAGCCTCAAGCACAGATGGGCTAATTTCCAAGGGACACGATTTGTTGAAGCTGTCCACTTAGCACCCCCAGAGCATGCCATGCTTTTCGTCTGCCGCGCATATGCCTGATTGTAAAAATGCCTTGCCATGGTTTTCCGGTACCCGGCTAAAGATTCCGGGTGCCGATGTCCCGGGGCACTCTGGGCATAGAACATCTGTGACAGGCTCAAGATCCGAGCGGCCACAAGAAAATAGAAACTAGGACACAGCCAGGCTTGTAAGCGATTGAGACGGAGAGAGAAAGCAACGAAAGACCGCACAAAAGACGAAGCTGGGAACAGAGAAGGAGCGGACGGCTGAGGGCCCCAGGGGTTCAAGATGAGGTCCGCATGATCACAACATACGGGGGCAAGCAACATACCTCATTGATGTTTATGAAAGTTTATGATTATTGTTAACATCTGTCGTATTGGTTATTAGTCTTAGTTTTATTGTTGGTTCTATTTTATGAAGCAGTCTGCCCTTTTTCCCGGCAACTGCAGGTGGGTGGTCATGTGCACATCGCCGGGCGCGACCTACACCATGGTGGACGGCCCCTTGAACTCCAAGCGGAAGAGTCTAAGCCTAGGGCATTGTAGATACAGTGCAGAGTAGTGTTGAGCTTGTTGTTCTTCTACTGATCGTTGTTTAAAGGGCAAGGGAATCTTGTGATGGGAGCATCCGCACGCTGCAGCTCATGTGCACGTGGGTCTATCACACTTGTGATGAGGCAGGTATTTTTGGAACAGGGGCTACTTCAAGACGCACGGTAGAGTCACAAGATGCCGGCTCAACGTCGTAAGAGCCTCGGAGGCCTTCGAACCCTATAGGCGATCCTCAGCGTGAGAGAGTCCGATGGATGTGAAAGCGTCACTGGCGACAAACACAGCCACTTGCCTTGTGGCCCCGATCTGGTGTCCATGCAAAGAAGTACAGGCGATTCCCATCCTCAGACCTGCTCACCCACCAGCTCATGTATTCTCTCTCACCGTCTCGCGGTCGGGTCGGGGCATGGGCAGGAAGCCACGCATACAATCCACACATGGGAGTAGTTCTTCTGTGCATTTCTATTCCACTAGGCTTTAGACCCTCAGCCAAGACTTCAATAAAAATCTCCTAAACCGTTGCCTTCAAGAGCTGGCGCCGTTCAACTCCAAAAAGGCCCCCCAAACACCATATCCCCTCAAAGCTTGCCTAGGCCTTGCCTTGAAAGTTCCCTTTCGGACCAAGGCCTGAAGGTGGGCACCGGGAAGACCGACCAATATACAGATCAAAGCCTCATGATCAACAAGGGCGTACACGGCAGCAAACAGAAGTCGCACTGGGCGGAGCCTCGACAGGCACATATCGCACTCTTCTTGGTCAGGCTGGCGGTAGCTCCGTTAACTTCTAGAGGGGCATTCATCACCAAGCTGTCGTGCTGCTGGGTTCGGCTGCAGATTTGTGGGTCTGAGGATGTCTGTGGTTCAAGGTACCATGGCAATGGCGGAACACCCCACAGGCTAAACGTAACCTTCTCATCAATGAGCAGTACTGCCTCTCGATGAGAATGCACACAGCCATCGATAAGTACCTGGGCAGACTTCCAGTCTCAGAATTCATGACCGCCCTGAGTTACGGCACACAGGAATACGCTCAAGCAGACAAGCAAAAGCTCCGATAACACTTCCTTCAGTTGCGCGCACCCGGGGCCTGAACCATCGCCAGGACCTGCAACACCGGACCAGAACATTCCTATCAGGCATCCCAACTCATAGTATAGAGACCCACAGCAGTCGAAATTCCCCGGGCTCCTGTTCCAATTGCAGTGGAAAGGCAAACTAGACTTGTTCCTGCTGCCCTAGCATTTGCTGCATCCAAGGTGATGGAACTGATCACCTGGGACTACGTTCTGTCTGAGCCCTTCGCCTCCCATTTGCGATCTGTATACTCCTCCCGCTTTTCCATGGGTGTTTTGGATTCTGCTGTTCCCGAGATGCAAGGCCATGAACGTGAATTCTAAGTGTACTTGCCTTTGCTCAGAAGTCACATCTGCGACGTAGCGTAAATAAGTAACCTGACCGGTCACTCCGTTCGTGTCAAGACTACGCAAGCTGTGGAGAAGGAAGCCGGAGAAATTGCGCACGGTCCGGTTAGGCAAGTACTGAGCTGGTAGGAAGTGCCTGGCTGGGCCTTCTCGTATCGAAAGCACATGGTGAGCTGGTGAGCTATGATTCTCCTGAACCTGGAGCCCCTTGTTTACACGAAGCTAATTAAAGTGGTCGTCGTCTTATCCTCCAGCCTTGCTGCCTTCAGCCCCTTCCTGGCCCTGCCCACCTTTTGGAGCCCGCAGGTCTGAGATGAGGACTGTGTCGCAGTGTTTCGGCGGCAGGAAAGTTAGTTTGAAGGCGTTGCACCTTCGATTCGGTTTTGGCGGTCTGGTGTTAGCTTGGAGTCGAATGGGTTGGAGTTGTCCGGAGCCCCCTGCGATCGCAACAGCTTCAGAGTGGCAGCTCAGGGCGTCGAGACATGGTAGCCGAAGCGTGTGACAGCTTTTCGACTGGAGGGCTCGTGCGTTCTTTCCGACATCAAACAGGGTTACAGTAGGCTTAAAGATTCTGACTGGCAGCATCTGGCAACGTTGGCTTTCTCAAAAATTTTCCGGAAGCATGCCTCGATGGAGAAGCTTCATGGTGCATCTTGTGGGCAAAACCGACATGTTCGCTGATGGTGTTGCGGTTGAGTTCTGCATGCAGGCGCTCCTGTCTTGTGCATTTTCGGTCTGATCTTGGACATGGCGGGGGAGGGAGGGTCGAGTCGTCTTTCACCGATCTTTGCTGAAGGTATTTGCTGAAGAAGATGAACGTGGGCAACACAGGAAACTGTGCCTCGGTCGCAGCATACTGGCACCAGAACGGCCTCGTGCCAGGAATCCGGGGGAAGACTTGAGATCCTTGCAAAGAAGCCTTTCGGACCGCGAGTTGTCAGTGGTCTTTGAGTCAGTGCAGGCTTGCACCTTATCACCGGAGGGTGATGTTACAAGCCCAGAGGAAGCTTTCCAAGCTTCAGCAACTGCTTACCGCCGTGAAAAGCGCCAGCTCCGATGTATTAATTTGAAGGCTTTTCAACCCATGGACCAGCACGGGAGCTCATGCTGCTCTGCCAAGTTGAATCATATGAGACTGCCATATGCAGACTTCAGGAAAATTGCTGGGTATACGCCTCACTCGCTCTTTGGTAGAGAGAGACCCACGGTCTGCTTTTGCGGAGAAAGTCGGTTTTGTTCTCAGATTTGCTTGTTTAGTTAAGTCTAGCTGTGTAACGGGACTCCATGTTCACGATGCCGATACGAAGAGCTCAAGTTCGGCCGACAGCTGCAGCCCCGGATGTTCACAAACAGTTGGAATTTGAAAAACCTAGCTGCAGGCCGCGGCCTAGACTCTAAGAAGTTGCTTCGCAGACATGCATTGACAATGCATTGCGTATCCGGACGACGAAGCTGCAAGGTTGCAACCCAAACCCTTTCGCCTGACCACTTCGTAAGGTCGTGTGAAGCTGTACAACCCTCCGACCAAGACAGTTGGGGGTCGAATCTCGAGCTCACCCCAAGGCCCGCAGAGTCTCCGGGGCTTTAGGATGGTGTGTCGTGGCGTGTCATGTTTGGGGCCTGGTTCAGTGGATGAGCGTGGTCCAGTCTGAAATTACGCCTTCATAGAATGACCCCCTCCTCAACCCTGAAACGGGGCGTTGCGCAAGGGGGCACGGCCGGATCCCAGCTCAGGCAGATGGTAGTCAGAGAGTTGCTAGCTCGAAGGCAGAGCGGTGGGGGTAGTCAAAACGAGTCCAGCCTCAACTATCGCAAGTGTTTAGGCCATACGTGACACCAGCTGAAAGCCATCCGGCAGGTGGTAAAGAGGATTCGATGCTACACTCCAGCAAGGGCTGGTGTGCGAAAGAGTGCCTCGTCATCTTGGCGGGATTGATATGGCCTTTCCCTACTCCTGGGCGGGGGGGTGAAAGACTGAATGTTACACATCCAGGTGCCTGTCTGTTTCACGTATCACTTGCATGCATCCATGCCTGTTTCTCAAGGTTCTAGCAAAGTACGATCTGCAGCTGCGCGCCTGTAGCAAACAGAGACTCCTGTGAGCCTGTGTTGCTGTACGCCTAGAAAGGGGATACACGCCGCCCAGGTTACATGTCAACGTGGTAGCGGAGCTCC
>CAJNDV010021668.1:107228-125636 GCA_905221635.1 Symbiodinium sp. CCMP2456
TCTGTTTCACGTATCACTTGCATGTACCCATGCCTGTTGCTCAAGGTTCTAGCAGAGTACGATCTACAGCTGTGCGCCTGTAGCAAAAAGAGGCTCCTGTGAGCCTGTGTTCCTGTACGCCTAGCGAGGGGATACACGCCCAGGTTACATCTCAGAGGGGGGGGGGGTTCCTTAGCTCCTGCGCAAGATGGCCTGGGACTTGTTTGCGGGAGTGCTGCAGGGCCTGTTGGGCGGCTGTCAATGTTCAAGTTAGGTGTTCAAACGCAGTCGGCAGAGTTTAAGGGGCTATCACAGTCTGCCTCACTGATTAGCAATCTCGCACCCCGCAGTTTGTTTCACATCCGTACATGCTGTAACCAAGCAACCGCGTTTGTCATGAATGCTAGCTCTGTTGTGCATGAAGTTACGTACTTACAACACTCCGTGCATAGAGTTTTTTGAGACCTTCATGCAAGTAATTACTTCTTGTCGATATTGTCAAATAAAATTCTGTGCGGACTGCTTGATGGCTCATCGACTGAGGGGCTCAACTCCGAAGTTGATATTCAACTTCAAGGCAGGTTCCATTCCTAGGATTCAATGGTTCCGGCCAGGGAGACAGGAGAGGCCGCTTCATCGATGTTGGTGAGATAGAGCTCGCGGGGCTGGGATTGTGGTCCCTAGGACGATGACTGGATCACAATATGCGTGTTTGCGTTGTAGCGGACCCCGAGGGTAGCTTGTGGCGGGCGTGCACCCTGTGTATGGCTGTCGATCTATGGTCTCTGGACTAGCATGCAGTGATGGAGTCGTGCGAGTAGGACCCTGTGAGCGTTTCCGTCTCACCAACTGTGTCGCCTCCGACGCTGGGAGATTTTAAACCTGCAGTGCCTGGCAGGAGGATACGACAATCGTCGGCGTCATCCTCCAAAATGGTGTCGGAATAGCCAAGAATGGTCCCGGCACTGCTCCTTTTCCGACAACTCTTGGGATTTCTTTAGGGAGTCGCAAAAAGATAACAAAGACTAGTCACATGCCGTTCCCAGTCTTGAGGAGGACCAGAGTCCTTTAGGCTTCGTGGCTTGTCACAGATCCCCGCAGCCTAAAAGCTGCAGATAATCGCCGCTGCTCAGGTTTATTCCTTCCAGTATGGGTACCGGTTACCTTGGAGCAGACACCGGTTCATGCAATATTCATGACGGTTTTATGACGACTTGCTTATGCGCGTCGACTTGAGTCCGTTGGAGCTTGAGGCATGTCTGAGCTTCTTTCCTCCGTTTTTAAGGCAAGGCAGAAGACACTATTCATGCTTGGCTCAGTACTGCCCCATGATCAGCGCAACAGACTTTGCATTGAAAAGACGAATTATAGCTTCACGCCCAAGATGACAGATGTCTCTGTCGCAGCAGCGAGATGTTGAAAGATAAGAGCTACAGGCTGGTGCATTCTAAGTCACTGCGCCGTCAGCTCCACCTCCAAATCAAAAATCTTAGACTCCCACCGCTCAGGAACCCCACGCCAAGAATGGAGGCCGCTGACTGGACTTTCTGATGGGACGGAAGACGAAGCTGCCCTTTGATTTGTCTACAGTACATATTGTTTTTGTTGACACGTTTTCGCATGGCTTGTGGAAAATAGCGAGGCTTGAGAAGAAGAAAAAAGACCGCAAGCAGCCGTATCGGCAAGCATCAGGAGCCTCCAAACCACCGCTCTTCACGTTTTTCGCTTGGACCGCCAGTGGATGGCTCATAGCACGCGCAAGCATATATCTCTCCTTCGGAGGAATCACAAGCACATATGCGAGATTCGTAGCCGACTGAGGTGCGGGTTTACTTTGAGAACCCCGTCACGGTCAAATCCTTGTCTCTGGGCCTGCATTTTGCAGCAGGCTTGCCTGTTAACGCTTCGTGAGGTGTTCTGGCTGCTTCTAAAATGCTTACTAAGCCCTTACAAGCCCTCCGATCATCTCAAAATTGCCTCGGTTGCCCAGGACTCTTAACAACTTCAAGTTCAAGGGCAAGGCGCCGTGCGTCCGCGTTGCGCTGTTGGTGTGCAACCAGAAGCTGGACGCCCAAGGGTTTAGGGTTGCTTTGCGCTGGCATTTAAAAATCACTCGTTCCCAGAGCCGGACTGCGAAAGAGCCTGAACAGCTTGGGCTCCGTCAACGCAGCGCAGAAAGGCAGCCCAACAAGAAATATAAGCATTTCCGGGTCGGAAAGGAATTCGCAGGTTAAGAAGAGTAGTCAGCAGCTGAGCCGCTTTGGTTCCTAGGCCAAGCATCCAATCCTGCGCAGGCTGCACTCCCAAGCCCTTTGAAGGCAACATGCGGAGGGTAGCCACTTCCCTTTGCAAGACAACATGAACTGCGAGTCAACTCCCTTCCCTAGCGCCTCCTTACGCCTAATATCCGAATCCCAACCTATCGTTGTCAAGGGCTCCCCGACCGGAAGGATCTTTCTTTGGAAACCCTGGCTGATGTGGGAAGGGTTCTTAAAGCATATTATAGTCCCGTAGCCAGAATGCAGGGATTTAGTGTTTTGTTTTTACATTCCTCTATTCACAGGCAAGCAATCAAGTCCTGCAGGACAACGAGGTGCAGTTGGTGGACAGTGCAAAGTGTCCGAAACTGGGACAGCTTTAGATGAGGGTTTATGGCTTTCAGTGCGGGTTCCTGCTGTAAACGAGGCCCTTCCACCCGCTAAGACTACTCTTTGTGATTTGCCTCATCTGGAGTCGAGGTAGCGGGGTCCAAGAGTCCAAAGATGACCCAAAAGCATTCCTGCCTCCAAGTAAAATTGTCCACGTTTCTGGAATGAGAGGGGCTGCCATTTTCGGGCGCAAGGCTTTTCAGAAAGGAATCCAGCGGCTGCAGCGTCTCGACTTCAACATTCTTGGGTTCGTTCTGTACAGGATTAGCTGATTAAGTGTTGGTTTTTTGTGAAGCACGCGTGGCCGGAAGTGGATACTCAAGGTTAAGAGAAGCGGGCCCCAGCAATGCTTCTCGAGCGTTTCCCTTCTCTGATGTTGAACAGGCTCCTCTTCTGAATTCACAAAACCCTGCAAGAAGAGTGGTCTAAAGCTGACGTACTCCTGCAACAGACGGCTGAGCCATGTGCAAGGACGACCTACACCAGTGAGTCTTGGAGCGAATCTGATCCTTCCAACAGGCACGCAAGGGGTCTGGGATCTTGCCGGGGCTAGGACCCTTCTTCTGGGGATCGCCACTACAATCCAAGGCACAGTGTAGCTATTCCATCGCTTAGCGTCCAGCCAGTCCATCCCGTCGGCTGGCAGAGCAGTGAGTCAACGACCTCAGCAAAACCTTAAGGTGCTTGCAAAGTCACAAGCCCGAAGCCCTTTGAGGCTTTGAGGGGTCACAGCAACAGCTCCGTGAACAGATGCTTTCAGCCTCCAGAAGCTGAAACCCACGGCCCCTGAAGGCATCTTCGCATTAGCGGGCGGAACGATTGCCTCATGCCTCACCAGCTCCAAGATCCGGAGCCCGGTCCCGTTTCAGCTGCCTTGCACACCTAAGACTCCAGAAAGTGGGCAGGGCCGTGAGCCTTTGCGTTTGTGGTTGCCTTGAGCACTTTGCAGCTGCAGCCTGGGGGCTTTTTGTGGGGCTTACGCAATTCGGCGCTCAAACTGCAACCCCGGCCCCTGTTATGAAAAAGAGTCCAGTGTGGGGCGTGAGATTTTAGCTTCAGGGCTCGCAGGATCACATGACGGTTGTGTACGACCAGTGTCAGCCCAAAAACGTCCATCAGATGATGCCGGCGTCATATATGGGCATCTTGGCTGTCTTGGCTCTGTGCTCGAAAACTTGGGTCTGCATCTGCGTTCAAACTGTTTCCTGGCTTCAGGAGATGCTTAGCATGGGGAGTGTCAAGCACAGTCCACTGCAGGAGCTCCTGACAGCGCCCCGCAAGGGTGTTCGGACTTTGGGCCCACACAATCTTGCAGTTTCCATGCATCCCACGGAAGACTTGGTTAATTTCTTCGCCCACTTCCTAGAGACGTTCATACTGATCAGCTTCGTCCCGGTGATGTTGGATTTAGCTTCCTTTGCCTGAATTGGTCTTTGCTTGTTGCCTGCTTGGCAACAAAACCCGCCTCCCCAACTGCCAAAACTCTGGACCTAGTGATGGCACGCTGAGAGAGAACTGGCAAAACATTGTCAGATGCTATGCATGCTATTAATATTCATAATAACAACAATGATAACAGTATTGTTAATGTTATTTACTGGCATTGTTATTATTGCTGTTATTGTTATGATTCTTATCGTCGTTCTGATTGTGCCGGCGTTTTTCGAAGTCCTGCGGAGAGCTCCAAAGGCGCTCGAACAGTCGACCGAACGAAGGGGAGGGGCCAAAAAGGTCTGGCGAACCCTTTCCGCCAAACCACGTGGGTAGTTTTCTAACTTAGGGTCCCCTTGTTGGGTCCCCAATAATGGTACGGCACCCTTATAAAAAGGACCCTAAAAGGGACCCTAATTTCGAGAACTACCCACGTCTTTTCGGGTTTTCAGGTTTGAGCTCAGATGTTTCAAGCGCTTAGGGTTTCTGCCACGAGTGCGGCGACTCTGAGATCCCAGGAGGGTATGAACAAGCCTGCGCAAAAGGGTCGCTAAAGCACCGTAGTTTGCTGCCCCCACTAAGTAACAGCTGAGTTATATTCATCATATAGAAATAGAAGCCCCGTAATAGTAGTTCCATCTTTACATCTCCGGCGATCCCCAGAGTCCCAAACGAAATCGGAAACAGCCCATGCCCTTCAAGGCTATATGTTCACCACCATTCTCCGCAACGCCCACCTCAACGGCGAGGCATTGCAACCGGGCCTCAAGGCGCGGGCCGGGCCGGAGAGAGCCAAGGTTGTATACCTCTAACTGGGTTTGGGGTTCAGGGGATCACAAATTTCCCGTAGGCGCCCGAGAGAGCCAATTTGGGGTTCAGGGCATCACAAATTTCCCGTGGATCGGACAAAGAGCAACCACCAACGTTTCCTGACGTCTGAGACGAGCTCCCATCCTTCAAGGATCCGGGAGTCTCAACCTCTGGGTATGCCGGTATGCCATGTCAAGTCTCTGGAGGTAACTGAATCGGAACGGAGAACCTTTCGGAGTAGATAAAACACGAGAGAAGAACTCCCTGCAGTTGGATTGCGCAGCGGGAGTTTGTAAGGGCTGAAGCTCTTTTTCATTTTGTAAGCAGCCTGTCGGCTCTCTTGAACGAGCGCTGTTGAAGAGCATCCTCCACTAGAGATGCACTGGCGGCCGGATAAGGACCCAAGAAGCACCCCTTTACAAAAGCCTTCGAAGGACTCTCAAACTGACGCCCTGCAAGGCAGAATACTTCAGGCACATGTCCATTGAAGCGAAGGCTCAGTGGCTTCGGGCCAAGTTTTTTTGCGATTGAGGGCAGTGCAGGGCAAGGGTGCAGTGAAACGGTCATCGTGTGAGGTTTTGCTCGTGACCAGAACAAGCAACAGATCGGGCTTCCGAAAATAAAGGGGGTCCTGTTTCAAGGGTCCGTAAGTAAGTGATGGATCGTGTGCCGAAGAGGACCTGCTTAGGCTAGAAGTTCCTAGAGACCACTGCTTTGAGTGGCAAGTCAGCTCATTGAATATTGCCACTACCAGATTGTTGTTTTCATGAGCTGCACTCAGCAAACTTCCGGTGAAAATGCCATGCCCTGGGAGAACCCTTCGCCTTATCTAGTATGCTCGCAAAGAAGCTTCTCGAACATTTCAAGCGTGATATTCCGTTAAAGACAGAGCTACGTTGTCTACTCGTAGCAACAGCAATGCCAAGCCTGCTCCATGGGCAGACTACAAACTTATTAGTACGTCTACTGAGGTGAAGACACTCGCGGCGTGTTGAGTGAGATGTTGCAATTGTACATTGGTACCGCTGTATGCCCCCAGAAGTGCCCACTCCGAGCAGATGTGCTTCGACCAGGATAATAACTGCAAGTTTCCGGATGTGAAGTACCTGCAACCCAACAAGGCGCGGTGCAGACAGACACATCATGTCACTGTGGCTGTGAGGCTGAAATTTTCAGGGATCAGGGATCGGAGTCTTTGGGGAGTTTCTCGAGGATTAGCCGTGATACATGTTACAGGCCTTGGGAGGCCTTGGGATTAGGGTCTGGGTCGCTTTCGGCTCCGTTTCTGACCCCCCAAAACACGCCGTCGAGTGCCTGTCACGGCCAAGCGTTGTTTCGAGATTTTGGCCACAGAGATTTTGGGAGTCCAGAGAGGGGCACGCTTCTGCAAGCGGCTGTAGGCACCAAGCAAGGCCTTTGGGCAGATCCGGGGCAAAGGAGTCAAAGACGCTGAGAGCACAAAACCTGCACCTTGCGGGCTCGAATTTGGACAATCTGGTCTGCTGCAGACTGCCCATGCGCGTGAAAGGCGTGGGATGTTGCAAGATCAACACAAGTTCACAATGCTAAGAGAGCACATGCCAGCTGCAACCCTGGGCAGGCAGCTTTCGTTTGCACGTACTTCACACAGAAAATATTTGCTTATCTTTGCCTACGTTGTCTCTTTGCCACCTGGCCTAGGCCTACTAGGCCTCGTGGCTTTTTGCCCCTTTGCCTCCGCGCCTCCGACTGATTTTGCAAGAGTCCACGCTGCCCCATTGGGTCATTGAGTCTTTGAACAACGGAGCCCCGTCCCCCCCCCCCGAAGCCCCAAGAGCTTAGAGGCTTAAACGGCGTGCTCTCCCCAAGACCCTGAACTCTGAACCTCTTAAGCGCTTGCCACGCAGGTCGAGACGATTCCCAAGTTGCTTGGATCGCAAGGAATGGACCCAAGCAGAAGTCTGCCGACGGGATTTGCACCTGCACAGCTTTGGACTTCGGGTGTTGGACAACTGGGCTTAATTCCCCAAGACCCGGGAGATCCCTGCGTCTCGGGGACAGCTTCAGAAGCTCAACATGGAGCTTCCTTGTAGCGTCTAGCAGTCTTCATTCTGTTCTCCATGCTCTTACCCCTTGGGAAGTCTACGAAACAAGCCATGACGTAAGGTTGGACTTCTGGAAAACAACTGCCGATCTCGGCGACAACTTTGCCGCCAGGACCGCCATCGGGCACATGCGGAAAGAGCGGGCATCGAACATGCAAATGTTCAACCTCTGTAGGAATCCTACAGCATACGAAGAGTGGGGTGGATTGACGGCATATAAATGATTCTGAAACATGTCTTCGTTTGCGAGTTGTATCCTGCTCAGCCGTCCATTCGCACAGGAACCATGCTCATCTTGGAGCCGTGTAGCATTCGGGCCGTTATCCCCAGGAACCCAAACCTTGAACTCCAGGTTCTCGGGTTTCCTGATGATCGACACGGCAGGTCAGCTGGCAATAGTGAGAGTGTCCAGTTGAGGGAGACGTTGCTTGAAAGTTTGTCGAGGGTTGAGATGGGGGTGGTGAGAGTGCTTGAATCTATGATCTCTTCACGAAGCTGGAAGTGGTGCATCGCATCATCAAAAACCTGAAGCAACAATCAGCATGTATTTCCTCTTGTGCGGCCTTCAGTTCAAGGGGTTCCCAATCGAATTTCGGGCTTAAGCCGCGTGGTACAAGTTGGGCTTTGGCCGAACGTGTGGTGATGATAGCCACGACAGGAGGACTACTGGTATGAACTACCAGCAATCATGACAGTATTCTCAGACCTCCCCGTCTACCGTACAGCATCATGGAGTCTTTCTGATGCCCCCAAGCATTTCGCACGTGGGCCAAGCCTCCAAGGAAAGCACAAGTTGCGATTTTGGGCCGACGACAGTGCCAAGGTGTTCTTCAACGGGAACCAGGCCGACTTCGTTTTTTGTATCTTGAGCTGAGGAAAGGATGACAGAAAGATGATGTCACGACTGCAAATTCGACTTTTGAGGTGCCGTGGGGTTTGGCGAAGAGGTCTTCAGGTTCAGTCGGTGGGGGACTTCGGATGAGAGGGCGGGGACTTCGTGTTCCTTGCTGGCCTTGGTCATGCGTAGCATTGAGGTACCAAAGCATTGTTACAAAACCAAGCCTTCATCGCACAGGTGATGCAGGAATCTGCATGGTGTGACGAGCACCTCATGCTTCAGCTTTAACATATAGTTCTGGGCCTTTAAAAGACCTTCCTCTCCGGAAACCTTCAACCCATGAATCGAAGAACCAGAGTCCCGTGAGCTCTGTGCCCAAAGCTGCAACCCAAGCACTTGCCAAGATCATCCATCTGTCGGGCTGCGGTAGTACCCGCGAAGCGGAGTCCGACTGGATGGAGCCATGCACGCGCTAACGAAGGGAGGCGTTTCGTTTTGGGCTCCGAGGGTTCCACAGATTTCGATAGTGCTTAGAGGCTTCGGGGCTGAATCGAAGGATTTCGGGCCCGGGGTGGGTTAAGATTTAGATGCTTTAGCAACGGTCATCTCGAGGTTTGATGCGGGTGATCGGGTTTCGAAAGAGAGTCGTTGTCTGTGACAAGTTCAATGCGATGACAGCACCCCATGGGAAGGGTGGCAAAGTATGAGGCCTCGAAGCGCACACCAGCTTCGCGAAGTTTCTGCATCAGTACCCTTTCAGACCCACTAGGCTCAGCGCTCTGACAGCTTCGCCTCAGTGGAATACGCGTTTCGCCTGGACAATGAAGCAGCAGATCTGTAAAGGTGGCCCATGCAAGCGCCCGCTGCAATGTGTTTTCGGAAAGAGTTGCACGCATTTGCACCACCTGGATCAAGTATGCCCAAGCTTTAATCGAACACAGACGATGCAGGAAACTGCACGCGATCCAAAGGGCAGAAGAACGCCAGCGAGCTGCCCTGAACCCTTCAAGCCCCAAAGACCATTGAACCAGAAGTCCCGAACAAGATAATAGCAGCTTTGCAGATGTCCACCAGGACTTGGAGCGAGGAAACTATCCCTTCGAGGCCAGGTGATGTTGCTCGAGCAGCAAAAGGCTGCTAGGAAAGGAAGGCCCCTCCCTCTCCCCTCCTTCCCCGCACCCTTCCCCGCTACTTTAAGCGATTCGGAAGTGTTGGTTGGGCTAGTGCGCACGTCTCCTTGCGTTACCGGCGTTACCGGTCATCTTCCTCTTCCCTCAGCCCTCAGACAGAGTGCCAGAGTCGGAAAAGAGCGGCTACGACGGGCTCCGAAGGTGGCGGTACTGCTGGAGTTCGCGGCAAAGCTAAAAGTGTGGATGGGTGGAAGAAATGCAGGCGATAAGCTAAAGACACTTCAGGTGCTGTTCGGAGATTTTGGTGTCTCCGGAGCCTTGCAGGGTCGCCGGGGACAGCTTTGCTCGATTTTGGCCGGCGTTTGCTGGGCGCTCGTAGATACTTCCCCGGCGTTTCCGACGGGGTCCACGAGGTTTGGAATCGGCTTGACTTTCGTAAAGCTCCCATCCGATGTTGTGTTTCGCGCGAGCCGCTTTATCTTCACCTGTGCGAAGGTAAGCTGAGCAGCTAAGCCCTGAGCTTTTTCCTGCACCTCGACCTCCCCAAACACGACTTTTGTGAGCTTCTTGAGCTGTGAACCCGCACCGGGAATTGCGGAGGTCGAGTTCTTCGAGGCCACGTCTCAGGCAGGGCCGGGCAAGCAGAGGCCAAAGCTAAAGAAGGACAAGGAGGGTACAGCTGGGCGACATCAAAGGATCCTTGATAAGTTGAAATGTCTGTACATCGCAGAAGGGTTTCAAATGCCCTGAACTACGTCATCGTCATGCTTCCTTCCGAATGGCGTTCACCACGCTAAAGGCTGAGACAAGCAGAAGCATGTGAAAGGAATCGAGAGACTCTTGGCCAAGCTAAAGTCCTAGGATCATAGACCGCTCCCAGTATTTGTGCAGGAAGAGAAAGTACATGTTGCCAGGCCACAGCGAGGTTCGAATGGCGCACGCCGGGCAGCACCCAGCATCCAGGATCTGAATCTAACGTTACACAAGCTTTCGAGTTTCAGCCCGGGCATTGAGATTGGGCTCAGCAGAGTGATGCGTTTGCTTGCAGAAAATGACGACATGATGCCACATGACCCGCAATTTGTTGGTTCCTGCACAGTTGTCACATATGGACTGCCCCTGAATCGTTGGAATTGACAGCCTGAAGGAGGTCTTGACTACGTTACAGCAGGCGGCATGAGAGCGACACCTTTGTCAGGTAGTTTGCAAAGGTCGTTCAGTTCCGATGGCAGTGAAGCAATACCGTCAGTGTTTTATCGTGCTTGTTATCATGCTTCTAGGATCCTTGGTGGGGAAACCGTTTGCAGTCCGTGTGGAGCTTGCAGAAAGAGCTTCAGGTGTGCTAGGCATGCCATACCTACCTGGACTCCAGCCGGCCATGCAAAACCTCGGGTAAGTCCTGTCATGAAGCAGATGCTGGGTTTATCGGGGCATGCGTTTAAGGTTTGAGAGAGTGCATCTTTCAAATTCCGTGGGCTGAGCCTTGCCCGGACGAGTTCCCAGACTCAGGTGGATGATCATCCCAGAGCCGCTGGTCCTTGGAGTTCAGCTACGCTCGTACGTGTCAGCTTCTGGCTTTTTGCAGCTTCTAAATCTCCTTACCATGTGGAGGCTAACGCCTTCGGGATGATTTGAGCCCACCGGTGCCATACTTCCGTATAGCTCGTTGCCTCTTGTTCTCTCGCTCTCTGCCTCTCGCTCTCTCTCTCTCTCTCTCTTTCTCTTCTCTCTATTTGCCTCCCTGTTTGCCGTCCCTTGGCATCGGCCTTGTCTTGCAGCGGGCACAGGGCTGTGAGCCTCCGGGAGAGGCGACACCGGAACTGGCAAGCGTTATCGCCGTTATCGACTTCCAACCAGCGCAAAATCGATTGTGTTGTCGCCTGAAAGTGTGAGAGCACGGGCGCGGTTCCGGTGTAGAAGAGCTCCAGCAGGAGAGGCGCCGTGACGTGGATGTCATGGCAGTCGGTGCCCATGAAAGCTTGACATTCCTTCTAGGCTCGTTGCAGCAGCAGTCTTCAAGATTCGCAGTTTTGAAGCAGAAGACCTAGTAGACAACGGATCCAGAAAGCTGAGAAGGTCATTGAGCTTCCTTGATGCCCCGCTCTGAAGGAACCCGAGCGGCCCCCCCGCCCAGAGCCGCTAGCTGTAGCCCAACAGAATCAAAAAGCAGACTGCAGTCTTCATCTCAGGACAGCCTATGCCAACAAGCAAGTGCCTTGCGAGCATTAGAGCGCGCAGAGACGCAGGTTTTACACGGGACAGAGGCTTTTCGTGGGTTCAACTTGGTTAAATGCTGACTGAAACTACGAAGATCACATTCGTGTTCATCCCTCTGCCATGAGTCAACTGCGGCGCATCAGGCACGTGGGAAGGCATTCGTTCATTGGTAGGCATGCCTGCTTAAGCTGTTGTGTGTTTTCAGAGCGGTTGCCACATCTTTGCGATCATCAAGAACAGGCAACGCCTAAGCCGGAGAAGCCTGAAAACCCTTCAGCCTCATGCAACCCTTGAGCCACTTCAGGACATGTGCCATGTCGTGCTATACGAGACAGCAAATCCAAACAGACGGAGTGACGCAAGGGCCGAGTAGCGTTTGTCCAAACCCGACGTGCGAGCTCCAAGTGCCACAGGACTCTGTGCTGAGCCTTTTTTTTGGAATGCTAGGTAAACACCCAAGCCAAGCACGACAGAAATCAAGTTACTGGGAGGCATTCGATCTTAACCCCGGCCGACGAAGCTACAAGCCCCCTAGATCTCCAGGAAGGCTCTACGAATGGACTTAAATGTCTACAAAGAGCCTTCAAAGCCTTCTGCTCAAGGATGCCACTGAGTGGACTCAGAGCTCCATGGCCAAGGGCTGTACTGCAAACACCGCACTGGGATCTGTGTCGCACGGCTGAAAGAGTCGGAGATGTCAAACCCACGAGCTGGGCTAGTTACAGGGTTCAGGGTTATGGGTTTAGGGGTTTAGGGCTTTGGGTTTAGGGCTTGGGGTTTAGGGTTTGGGGTTCAGGGGGCTTTAGCGGCTAGTTGATAAGCAGCAGGACGAGAATGCAAGTACGATGAGTTTGTCGATCAGTGCACCTCTTGACTCCACGATTCGATGTGTAATGCGAGCCTTGCTGCAGACGGGCGGATTTCTAACGCAAGTCGTTGAAGTACTACTCTGAAGATCTGAAATAGGAACGTTACAAAAAGCCTGCGATCATAAACCGTGGCTACACGGCATGCCAATACCCTGTGCATACCCGCACGACGGGCGCAGCAGACGTGCGCAAGCCGGACATACTAGTTATTGATTTTAGGTCCCACTGCGCAACCTCATTGAAGCAACGCATGCAAGATGCAGCCCAATTCTCTTCTAGTGGAGTCTAGAAGCGTCTTGAGCAATTAGTCTACTGTGCAGAACGGGAAGAACCGCATTCTGCGTGAGCAAGGAACCCGGGCATGTTTCTCAAGGGCGGCGTTTCGATTGGTGCTGAGATGGACTCTCGGGCAGCAGAAACACGCCGAAGCTTTACATGTTTGCTTGCAGGTGTCAGTCGGAAGCGCAAAGAGGAGGGGTGTTGCAAATTCTGTGTTCATTTCGGTTGTGGACGTCCTAGCCGCGCTCGTCAATACCCTGTGGTCCACTTACTCTCCCCCCGAATCACGCTTCGAGCATGGCGTCTGGAGCCTGGTGCGAACGTAAGGACTGCCGATTCGTGCCGCTTCTTGCCAAGGCCACGCATGCTCTGCCGGAAATGAGCAAAGGGATGTAGCCTGTTGCGATGCCGTGGTGTTGGGGGGGGCGGGGGGGGCGAAAGGTTTCCAAAGGCAGTGCTTTCACCACAGAGCGTGGGGAAGCCTCAACCTCGATGCTGGCGTCCGCTTGCAGGAGGATCCCATCGAGATCACAACGAAACGAAGCTTTCAGGCCAGTCGCACCCTTTTTTTGTGCTGCCACTTGTGATCAACTCCCGGAGCCCACGGGAGAAAGGACGGCGACAAGTGGCCCGAGTGGTGGGAAGACATCGAGACCTGGGATGCCTGGCTTTATCAGCCGGCAATGTAACATACACCATGTAGGACAAGCCTACCCTTCCCCTTTGCATATCCGACATAATTAGTTCCCTGAAAAGTCAGGCATAGGCACTCAACATAGCCAAATCGCTCGTAAGAACCATGTCTTCTGCATGGCATAGACATGATCACGGTAACGTCTAAAATCTGTGTCGCAGCTGTGCTTATTTGGACCTGCATGATGCACTGCGACCACACCCCTCCCAAGCGCCAACGCTCTCTTTGTTGATGCAAGAAGATGTCTGCTTGTGGATCCCTGCGGCGCAGTCAGAAAAAGCTCAGCAGGCTGAATTCTTGTCGACAGACTTTTTTAGGAGCAGCATCGAAGCGACGCTCTTGATGCGGATTGGAAGCATACCCCACATCGCTCAGAGGGTCCACCTTTCTTTAGCAGTTCATCATGTCCAGCCACGGCCACAGCGCAAGCTCTTCCTTTGGATGTGGGTTGGGATAAAGACGGGTCAACAGAAGCCGAGCGCCTTGTGCATGTCACAAAGCAGGGATGTCTTGAGGCGATAAACCCTTAACGGCCCGTACGGCCTAAACTACCCTAAACCGTTCCAGGGACCCTGTACTACCACCAAGGTCCGCACCAGAGGCTGTGTGAGGCTCCAGACCCCGGACCCGGAACCCCCTGACGGCCCCTACTCGACTGTCTGGGGATCAAGGAGATGCAGTGCCCACCTGGCAGAGTGTTGCAGACGATTGACTTCTCCAAAGTGCCTCGGAGTCGAAGAGCGCGGGGGATTTGGGGAGCTGTGGGGTTTGAAGTGGTACAAGCTCTGCCGCAAGGATCTTTGATGATCTGGGAGGGACTGGAAGTTTTGAGCTGGCGGGTGGCCCCTCGGAGCTTCCTGTTGTAGGATCATAAGCCCCAAGCCGCCCAAGCCCTTTCATGCAGGTTTCTCCTGCCTCCACACCAAACAGTCCTCGAGTGAGCGTCGCAAACTAGTTAAGGCCCCTATGCCTATGTTGCGCCCTGAAATGAACCCTTAGCAGAACCCTATCCCAATGATTAAGTCCCTTACGGTGCCCAAGAGATGGATGACAGTGGAAAGGACGATTCCCAACGTTGAGCATTGTCACACTATAATGCCTCGCTTGCACAATTATTTCAGAGTGAGACAGGGCTTGCGTGGTGAGGGTAGTCGCCTTTCGCCCAATGGAACACAGAACAATGGGAGAACCTTCTCTGCTGCAACCCTCAAGCCCTCAGAACCACACACTTGTTCAGCCTAGGCAGACCAGAAGCTCCGCCTCAAGTACGTTTGTGCCGTCGCTGCTGGTTTGGGCGCCTTTGCCTTGAAGCGGGTTCAAGCTCATTCGGGAGCCATTGGCTTGCGGCATCGGACGAAAATTTTGAAAAAGAAGAAGCTGATGGAACAGCGGTTCTGCTAAAGGGAACTGACAGTTCATTTTTGGCCTTGGCGTTACCGACTCGTCTGCCTCATGTCAACAACGAGATGTGCCAGAGCACGATGTCCGGAGCTATCTGGCTTCCCCATTTGGTCATGATTTGCTGTTCTGCGTGCAACGTCAAGACTCGTGCGCAGGCATATCAAGTTCCAACTGGTATGGGAGGTGCAATCGAAACCAGGGTTGACGGGCATGAAGGCTGGACTGGCTACTCGTTTTCTACGGCTTTGTATAGGGAAAGCCAATGGTTGGGATTGCTTGGCAGCGGAAAAAGTTCGGTTCGCCGCGCTCGAGGTTTCAGGATGCAGTCCTGCAGGTTCTGCCGGAAAAACACTTAGGTGAGGCTCCGAGCCAGGAGAATTGCCCCTTACACCCCATGGCGGAAACACAGGGATGCTTCACCTTGCAAAGACTTGGATTCATGCGCAATCATGGCATGAGGAAGCTGAAGGCCTGTGCCAGCTTTAGCAGCCCGATGCCCGGAGCTTTTCTTCCTAAAGCCCTCCGACCCAGGGCAGTGCTACCCGAGCTGGACAGACCAGCAAGATGCTCGCGAGTTCAAGGACAGTGCAGCCAGGATGGATTAGGCCACGGCTTGAATCAGGCTTGCGGTTTAGGACGAGCCTCAGGCATTGACCAAACCCTGCCCAGCTCAATGCCCAGGTTAAGCCAAGATTATTGTTTCGGTGAGGGATGAAGTCATTGAAGGGTAGTTCTGAATGCTGAAGGCAACACTCAACATCATACCCAGACAAGGCTCGAAGAAGCGTAATCGTTGCTCTTGGGTCTATAGGAGCTAGGAACGAATTAGATGAGGTGGAAAGCATAGAGCTCTTGTTCGAAGGCTTTCAGGGGAAGCCCGACAGAGAGGAAGCTTCCAGGGACTGCAAATGCAGGGTTTCGAAGTGTATGCTGCCGCTGTGTACCTACTACAAGAATGTGTGCCAGTGTGGTGTGCACAAGAAAGCCAATCCACGGAACAGGCTTGTAAAGCAGACTTGAAAAAGGTCACGAAAAGATTAAGCGGGGATCTGGGTGGCTGCATTTTACAGTGTAGCTTGTGCCGATGATTCCCGCAGAGCCGTCGAGGTGAAGAAGCCACGCAGCAGAATAAGTCGCAGGGATAGGGCCACCCCGCCTCCCCTCGCCAAGGCCCTCTCGAAAAGCGTGCTACATCGCCTACCCATCGTTTGTCCGGGACACGACCTGCTCGCTGGGCTCCACTTCGAGCCGCTAGACCGAGACTGAGGGTCTTGTTTCTTTACAAAGGGGCGTAAAACTCTGCGTGGCGGCATCCGCATTGGCGTGGAAGGCCGCCCGGCAGGCCACTCCCCTGATCGATCTTGACGTCAAAGACTGCTTGCGATGGAACACATGAGCACAGCTGACTCGGCGCCCTGCGTCAATCAGCACTGCGGTTGGAGAAGACCAGGTGTAGCAGCAGTGGCAGCAGAAGCTTCTGCATTTGCGGCCGCTTTTCGCTGTATCCTGCATCGCTAATTTGGACCATGCGTGCAGATGCCATACACCTAGCCAGGTCCCTCAAATACGGGCATCAAACGAGGCGGCAATGCTTTGTAAAGGGAGGTGGAGGTGGCACTGCTATCGCTGTAGAACTGGCAGAAGGTCCCATCTTGCGTGAACCCTGAAGCCCCCTGTTTTGTGTTGTGCGTGAGGTACTCAATGGGTGGTCTCTGGGCACGCTTCAAATACACCTGCTGCAAGGAATCAGGCGCTTGCTGACGGGAGTGGACTGAGATTCATAGGCTCAGACGGAGGTGAACGTCGAGTAGGCTGAGACAAATCCACCGGACTTGGTGAGACGCCTCCTAAACCGCAACAAAACTCTTGTGTCTCCCAATGTCTCTCTCAAAAACCCCGTGGCACTCATAGCTCACCGGTACCTGAAGAGGACAGTTGGTATTGGAAGCAAATGCACCGAGGGTCTATGAGTGCGTGCTGCAGCTTCTGTCTCCTGCTGGCTCTAAGGCGCAAGTTGACAATTGAGAGATGGGGAGAAAAAGCAAAGTATTACATTACATTATATCATATTATAATATATTTCAATATATATATATATATATATGATAATATATTATAAGGCCACCCCTCGGAGACTGCTGACACGGAATCTTCCTTTGGCCGGACCGAGAAGCCCCCAAGCGGACAAGTCAGAAATGCAGAGAGACAGCAGGAGAGAAACAGACTTCGCTACTTTCTACTTTCATTGAATACGGGGCACATGGAGCCAAGAAACCCAATGCAGGGGGTTAGGCAGCCAACCTAACACAACCCTGATTGACCTCCATGATGATAAATGGGTGTGCCGAGCAACCAACTAATGAACGGCCAGTTCCTTTCCTGCAAAATCGTGGGCTTGTGGGTTCAGGTGCTCCGGTGGCCACAGTGTCACGGGGTCCTGACTACCACTCCATGGATCGTGCCGCGGCTGTGAGGTGACCATAGAAGTTTGGGGCGGCTGAACTCTGTTCTGCGATTGGAGAACGGGACATTGTAGTGTGTAGGATTGTGGCTAAGTTTTTGATCAGGCCGGGTGCTTCTTGGGCCTACAAGGCAGACTATATAGCAACCGAGCAACAGTCAGCGAAGTCAAACATGTCCCTTTGGCTCAGCGGGTTGAACAAGCCATCCGCATTGACCGTGAAACGAACCTTGCATCCAGCTGCGGGGCTTTTGGGGTGAATTAGATTGACCTGCCACACCAATCACGTTCGCGATGATCACGCCACATTCTTATGCCAAGATCCCAACAATGTAGGTCTAAGGGCCGGTATCATGCTCCAGCGAAAAACTTTCGCGTGATCCTACTGAGGCTACGAAGGTTCCTACTGTCCTGAGAAGGTGGGAGCAACGGGCCGCATCGACTACAAGCAGCAGGCTCTTTCGGGAGTTTCGGGGCAGAGACGTGGGGGGTCGCAACGTACTGTGCACCCTGCAGTCTGTCTACCTGCGTGTTGCATTCGGAGTCTTTCGGCTTGGGCATGGCGTTCTGGCTCCAGTTGCGAAGCTAGTCCGTACAAGACTGGGACGTCTTCGTCTTGTTTTTGCTGACGCCATGGGCGATCCTGGATGCAAGCTCCAACCCTACAACCAACCCTACACACTTGATACGCTTGGCCCACTGGACGAAAAGAAGCCTCCGCCCGTGTATGGAGCCTCAAATCTGATATTCCGGCTGATTTGGTGAGGATGTTGCACGTTAACCTTGCCGCTTGCGTACAAGTAGAAGTGTCATCAAAACAGAGTAAAGCACATGTCTCGAACCCGCGACAGGCACTGAAGCCAGACACTACCCCAGCGAAGCTTTCTGGCAGCATCAGAACTTGCATGAAGAGCGGCTGAGTGCTTAGGCTCAGGCTTGCGGGATGAATCCTGGCACGGGCCGAGGTTTACGGCCCGGGTGATAAGGTTCGGACTTTCGGACTTGGGGTTGATGCATTGAGTGAAATGCCGGAGAGGCAAGGCAAAGGCGGAGTTTGTTGGGAATGTGTCCGCCGAGCACGGGTCTACCTTTGCACTTTGCTCTTCCAGGGCCAGGTTATGACGTCACCTTGACTCTTAGCCGTTCACGAGAAGGCTTAGGCCTTGGGCTCAGGGTCTTCAGCAAAGAGACATCTTTTAGTACAAACCAGGATAAACCAAACCTCATGGCGGCTGTGGAACACTCATCTGCGATTAGGCTCAGGTTAGCCATCCTTTCGTGGCCTTTGCTCCAGGCATGAGACCCTTTGACCCTCCCCGGGATTTGGGGGCTTCCGAAAATAGGGGACCCTAATATAGTACCCTAAATCTTAGGATCCATATTATAAGGACCCCAAAATAAGGTACCCCTAATTTCCGGAAACTCCCATTTGCAACAAGTACCGCACCTTTGTGACATGCGGTGCTGTCGGCCGTTTGCCTTCGCCTTCACCCTGTGTTTGTGGCACCAACACATGGTGAAGCCCGCAGCCGTTTGCCTTGACCCCGTGTTTTTTGCATGAAAACCA
>CAJNDV010021668.1:125736-148017 GCA_905221635.1 Symbiodinium sp. CCMP2456
TTGCCTTCACCCTATGGTGAAGCCAGCGGCAGTTTGCCTTCACCCTGTGTTTTTTGCATGAAAACCATGGCGAAAGCAGCAGCTGGTTGCCTTCACCCTATGGGGAAGCCAGCGGCAGTGTGCCTTCACCCTGTGTTTTTGGCACCAAAACCATGGTGAAGGCAGCGGCTGTTTGCCTTCACCCTATGGTGAAGCCCAGTTTGCCATCACCCTGTGTTTTTGGCACCAAAACCATGGTGAAGGCAGCGGCTGTTTGCCTTCACCCTATGGTGAAGGCAACGGCCGCTTGCCTTCACCTGTGTTTTTTGCACCAAAGCCATGAGAAACGCAGCGGCGGCTTGCCTTCACCCTGTGTTGGCACCTAAACCATTGGTGAAAGCAACTGCCGCTTGCATTCACCCGGTGTTAGTGGCGCCAAAACCATGGTGAACGCTTGCCATCACACGGTACCGCGCCGCCACGGTGCCCAGCAGCCCATGCGCATCAGCAAAGATGCCGCAACCGTGTCCATGCGGTGGTGACTGCAGTGATGGCTCAGAGATCAGGAGGCTCCTAAGATCGGGAATCTGGGGTACAGGATCGGCGTCCGTCGTAAGCCGTGCAAGATATGGTTTGGTGGTGCTTTGCTGCAGGCTGACCTTCAGCGAAGACAGCGGCAAGTGGTGCATTGACGGCTGCTGGGTTCAACTGTAAGGGAATGAATGGTCGCGTAAGGAAATATGGGGGGCATAAACAAAAAGACCGATGTGCAGTTGGGCCCTCCCACGAATACCCTCCTAGCAGCGTGGTCGTTCAAAGCGAGTGTTAATCTGCAGTGTCATTTTGTCCTGATTATGATACAGTTGCTGTTTCCGAGTTTCCCATATTCTTGAATCCGCAGAGAGGGCCTTCTCATGCTGCCTCGCAGGAAATAGCCATCATGGCTTGGGACCCGTATACTTGGGTTGGACAGGACTTTCATGCATCATTAATAAAGCTCGGGGGTTGGCACACTGGGAGATTAGGACGTGTTCATGGTTAAAAGATTCGGTTGTGTTTGGCCAACTCGTCCCAGTGCGTAGGACGAGATGGCAGCTTTCAACTCATCGCGATCTCGTGCTACAGTCGTGGATGCACATGACACATGTGCATAATGCATATTCACATGGGCATACATACATTCATTCCTATGTGCAAGCAGACGTGCGCCTTCATACGGATAGGTAGCCAGCCTCCGACAGACATGGTGCCCACGATAGCTTCGCAAAGGTTACAAATCCGAGAAACCTTAGCCCTAGTGCTCTGCTATACTTCTGACACGACGAGGCAGAGATTTGTTCGCTTAGGCGAGTGCTCTGCAGAGGGGGATGACTTCGAACCCATCGGCCACTCGGCGTTGCCACCAGCATGTCTGAATCAGGGCCTGAACACCAAAGCAATACTTGAACTTCTCGTCCCGTAATTCTGGGAGTCGCGACTTGCAGCCTACCCGGGTATGTCGCTGTTCCATGCCTCCGTCCTCATCTCCACAGATGAACCGACAATTCAACTCTCGAGCCCCATGCTCGACCCAGTCCTCCGTCCTTTAAAGGAGTTCACCAAGGACTGCGCATCGGCAAGCTGGAAGCCACTGCTGTGACCGACTTCGATGGAAAGTTCGAGGCTCGAAAAAGGGCATGCACGGGTGTGGCATTCTTGGCGACGTATTGTGTCCTCGCTACGTCGTGTGGGCACTTGAGACGCTTCCCTCTTGCGAAGCTGCCGCCGCCGCAGGCCAAGGGCGTCAGCCCCGCCTCGTCTAAGTCACCGCTGGGCGGTTCGGCCCCACAGGCCTGCCGCCGCTGCCGCTGCCGGCCCGATGCAGTGCTCTTGTTGACGATTGAGGGCTGTGGCTTCAAACAGCTGTTTGTTGGTGCTGGACGTGTTCTGGAGCTGCGCATGATTTCACGAAATCATCTTGCCTTCACCAACATCAGTGACCCAAACAGGGTCATGTTGTCTTCGGGGCTGGGATTCGAGTTCTCCTTGTGACTCCTCACTCACACGCTACTTGGATCCCTTGCACTCGTAGGATCAGCTCCTTGTACACTTTTGCTTCTTCGTGCCAGGTGTCACACGGGGCTTGCTTGCTATGCTAGCTTGGGCCTTGCAACTTACTGGAACTGCCTTAACTTACTGCTGGACAGGCCAGGCCACCGCGTCCACCGAGACGACCCAAGGCCACATCAGTTTTGATGGTTCTTTACTATAATATACTAGAATATACCATGATGTACTTGTTATGCAGCCTTTTTCGACGTCAGCTGGTAACGTCCCTTGTTTGCAGGGCCCCTTCCACGAGCCAACTGTGATGCCGGGGCTTATCCTCCAATCCATGTATGTGTAAGCGAAGTCAATCTGTCCAAAAAGATGATGGATCATTCGAACACCCTTGTTTCTTCGCCATCGCCGGCTCGCGATTTCTCGCAGGCGCCGAAGAAGCCCAAGCTGGAGAAGTTCGAGCCACTTGGAAAGAACAAGCAGAGATCAAGGGAGTCTCCCGAGAACCAACTGTTGAGAAGGGCCGATGCCACTCTCATGTAAGGAGCGGGAGGATAAGAACAAGAGGACAAGCTTACAGCAATCAATGGTTGATACTGCACGGACGGATGACATGGCAAACAGGAATTCCTGATGGGAGGAAGCTTGATTTGCAAACGCCCCGAGTGCCGATAAACTACGGCAGTTGCGCCGCGGGCGTATTCTAGCAGAAGTTTTACAGCGAGCTCCAGTGTAAAAGTTCATGCTTCTGGGGGCAAAAAGGACAGTGTCGTACTGTTGAGCTGTTGCTTGTGTTGGCACGTGGCTCCTGAAAAGAGGGCTCTTCTGACTGGTTGAAGATAATATGCTTTGGCAGTCCGTAGATGTTTGCGGGCGTATTTGAGACCGTGTGTTGAATGACGGACTGAGTTGGACGTAGATCAACCGTTACTTGCTCCAAAAGAGTCCAGTGACTCAACCGATCCTCATGCATGGCACACACACTCTATCGACTTGACCAGTAGTTTGTCCTGATGATTCACTCCAACATGCTGTACCTCACCCAAGATCCGAAGCCACAGTTGTTTTCTGACTAAGCCCACAAGATGAACTGTTGCTTGGGGTTGCCGGCCTCGAGACATTTCAGCGAAATTTCCAGGTTTAGGCTACGATTCTGCAAATGAAGCGCACATGGCTTTTGAAATGGCACTGCCTCGAAGCCTTCGACGGCGCGCCTTCTGCAAAGGATGCCAAAGCGAAGCGCTGAAGCCTCAAACCTAAACCCTGCCACCCAGGGCGGAGATGCCAAAGTATTCCGACAAGTGCGTCGCTTGGCGGAAGCAGCCTACCTCGCTGTGCCCACTTCGTCAGTTCCTGGAAAGTTTTCTGGAATGCGCTTTGTGAGCCGCCGTGGCGACATAAGGTTTTTGCCAAGGTCTCGCAATGGTCTCGATAATTGGTCTCCGGATTTCTCCTTAACGAGCTACGCTGTCTGGGTGTGAATTTGGGGACCAGCTTCTGAACTCTGGCGAGGACTCTCGATCGCTTTTGAAGAAGTGTTCCTGCCTGCAAGGGCCCCTGCAGGCTTTCAGCCTGAAACGCCCAGGTCGGCTATGGAGACCTTTGGAAGAAGCTGCAGGACACGGTTTAGGGTTTAGGGTGAGATGTCAAGTTGTCTTTAAACCTTCGGCCTTTGGGTCGGCAAAGCAGGGGTTGAAAAAAGCCTTCGGCTTTGCCTCCTGGATTCCGGTTCTTGCCGCGCTTATGCAAAGGCAAGACGTAAATGCGGCCCTCACGGCTAAGGTTCAAACAGCCGCTAAAGTGGCGAAGCCGGGTAGTTTGGTGAAGACTCTACTCTGGCATGACCATTCCCAGCTTGTCCACCGCATGCCGTTTGATGGCTTTGACGGGTGCATTCTGCACGGTTTGGATGTGTTTGGACGTTTCATTGGCTCACAGGGTGTGCCGTAGCTGCTTTGCAGCTCAGGCTTGCCTTGAGCCTTGAGGCCTAATCTCACCCTGCACTCTAAACCTTTTAAGAGCATTAGAAACCCACATGACAAAGAAAACCCAAAGGGCCCTACCCCTGCTGTAGTTGCTGTAGCTCTTAGCCCCGAGCCGCAAGGTAGCCACATTTCCTTGGCTCCAAGTCCCAGCCTCCAAGCATAGCATGGCATAGCCATTCCTTCTGCCGATTTCTGCCGTGTCAGGAGACGAAACTTGACGTCACTGGGGAAGAGGTTCCGGAGACTGACGAGATGCTCGACTGCAAGACGCACCAGATTTCGAGCAACCTACTTAAAGCGCTCGTCTACCATATCATCTCGAGTTCTCTTGTCATCTTAGATGTCATCTTCATCTTCAATGTGCGGGGTGGGAGCTTTAGGTGCCGGACGCAGTTTCTGCCTTGCCGCGTGGAGTCTGGGAGAGCCTGTAGGACTCTAGGGTTCGGACATTGGAAGGCTCGGACTTTCGGTCCGAGTGCAAAACTTCGGCCGCTTCCAGGGTGGAGACCGACGAGGAGGCTGCAGCCGGCTTCAAGGCTCCCGGGGCTGCCGGGGCTCCCCGTCTTCGCCGGGTTTGCGGGTTTAGGGTTCTTTCTGCCAGCATCCCCCATGGCTAGGGCGGGAGAGCCGACATTGAGGGTTGAAGCTTTCAGGCTTGAAGCTTTCCAAGCTTGGGCCATGCAGGTTGATGACTGAAAATCCTTGCTGAAGCTTAGAGGGCAGCCCCTCGATGTACGAATGTCGCTCAAGCATCAAAAAACTCTCGAAAGTGCATGTTTTCCAGAGGAGCTTCAGACTGCGTTGTCTTAGTTCTTTGTTGAGATGTCCCGTGGTTGCCCATCATTGGAAGCGTCCCTACTGTACGAACACGTGGACACCAGGAGGCTCACCCTTGTGACCTCGCTGGTGCGAGAAGCGGAGTTCGGAGAACCTGGATGGCAGTACGTAAGCACATGAGCGATTGACATATCCGGTGGTTAGAGAGGGATGTATCAGAAGGCTGGACTGTTCCGAGAGAGTTTGGACGAATCTGTGGATTAGTCTGGACCTGGCTGGACAGGGCCGATTCTGGACGGTTTTTGAGATATTTCCGGCCGGTTTTGGGACAATGTTGGAGGGTCTGTGGATAAGACCGGAAAGATCTTGGACATGCCCGCAAATGCCTTCTGGATGGGTCAGGATGATGCTTTCCCAACCACTCCCCTATCCACCAACCTCTGGCGGCATCATCCATGCATTGTTGAATCGCGTACGTTGTAATTTTAACGTCTTCAGGATACACTTCAAGCAGGATACGTCAGCCACCATTATCCGTTCTCATGGTCGTCATGCTCAGTCCTCACATTCCTGAAGTTATTGCCGATACTTTTCCCCACTGTGTCGTGAGTAATGCCAATTGAAGTCTAAACTTAATTACAAGGCATCAAGCATGCTGACTCTGCCTGTCATGCACGGTTCCTGTTGGATGGATGGGTGGATGGCACGGCCGACAGGGCACTGTGGTCAAAGGGAGCCTTCCCTGCCGCCTTCTCCGGGAACCTCCGTAAGCGTCGGTTGATGTTGCTTTGAGGAAACTGCAGCATGCAGGCTTCAAGACTGGGCATCGTCATCCCAAGGCTAAAGGTCCAGTTTTTTTCGAGGGACATCCCGAGCACCCAGGGGGTGAGCCAGGAACCATTACTTTTCTTGGGGGTGGCCTGGGTTTCACGACAGGGCCTCCAAAAGAGTCCCAAGCCCTGCAAAAACCGCGAGCCCTCCTAGGCAAGTGGGCGGGAGGCGATGGCAAGCCGATCCCAAATAACATGGGATATGCAACTCGGCCGAGTGACGCCTTCTGGGACGTACCTAGGACTCCCGATAAGTCCGATAAGTTAGGGCTCGAACAGTGCAAGGGGCATGAGGCAGCAGCAGTAAGCGATGAAGCATCTGTGACAGCAATGAGCAACCAAGCGTCATTAAGCCCCCCCCTCTCTCCCCCCCTTGCCCAACCCCCAGACCTGAAAACCTGCAACAACCCTGCGGTCACCCCTAACGCAGCAAGCAGAAACCTACCCACACAAATGGGAGGCCCAAGCAGCAGACACGTAGTCATTCATGGGAGGCATTGCGACACCGCCCGGGTTACTGACAGCACAGAACTGGGATTATGTACTCCAAAGTGGCCCACGAGGAAGTTTTACTGACATGGCAGAAAACCATCCGACGCTTCTCTACATGTGAAACTGGCTCAGATAATTTCGAGTAATTGGAAACCTTAAGCCGAGAGACATATTCTAGGTGGGGGGGTGGATGATGGAAGCATGGAGATCAGGATTTACGGTATCCCGTTCTGCGATGAACAACACGAACCCAGCACCGATCCGCCACTTGCTAAGAACGAGCTGGAGGGTGCGAGCCTCAACTTTGCCAAGTGCATCGTGATCTGTAGCAGCTCAGAGCCGGGGCTGGCTGCCTTTCCAATTCAGGCTTTCAGGAGGTTGGGTGCAGGGAGAGGTCCCAGGCTTGAGATTTGTTCAAGGGGCGAACCCTCAGAAGCTTCGATGTGTGCTTCTGTGGAAGTGTGCGAGAGTCTCAGCCTGAGCAGAGCCCGCAAGGGCCAGGGCATGAGTTCAGAGCATGAACCGAGTCCACAGACTACGTAAAAACTCGAAGTCGCTTAGAGATTCCGAGCCTTTGGCAGGTTGCTTTGACCGATATGGAAAGACCTCTCACAAGAGCTTCGTCTTGCAATGGAAGGGGGGAGCAATGGTCTGGGGTTGGAGGCAAACTGCCAAGGGCTATGGGTCTGAATATGAGGAGCGAGAGAATGGGGGTGTACTAGGCTAGTTGCTTCAGCCATCCATAACAGGGCGCTTGGTCTTAAGATCGCGCGGGCCGGTTGCCTTCGTTTCTGGCTCTGCAAGTCTGCGTGAGCAATGATTCGTGTTGGGCTTTGGGAGTCCCGCGTGCAGGAGAGATGTTTCTCTACTAGTCTCTGTATGCATAGGATGCCTTTAATTTCGAGTGCAGCTTGCTTGACCGTTCCACACTTTGGGCTCTCCAGTGTTGAACCTCTCCATCGAAAGCATCTGTAACATGAACAGTTTCTGAGGAGGCGCAAGGGCATGTGCCATATGGTTTAGCAAGTTTTAGCATTGGAAAGAGCCGGCCTAAGCTACGGCAGCTGCATCCGAGTTCCAAAGACATCTTGAACCTCCTAAGCCCTAGAAAGACACGGCAGCCCCAAACCATAAACCAGAACGAGCTTTGACACGCTCAGGATTGCGAAGGCTGCGGGAGGGAAGCGGCTGCAACAAAGGGACATATTTGGGGTTTGTAGGAGATAGTGTTAGTACACCTGCTTCGTCGACCGCGAGTGCAAAGAAGTTAGTGCCCTGAGTATATGGAGATGTGGGTAGATATGGATAGGAGTTTAGGGCTTAGGAGGTTCATGTGGGGGTTGTGGGAGTCCGATGGCAAGCAGAGGAGTCACGTGTGCAGCGACCTTATGAAAAACCAAGCCCAAAGCCGAACCACGACCACCCACCTGCCAACCCACCCCCACCCAGAAGCACACCGAAAGAACTTGCCATGACTATATGGGAAGATCCCGAAAATGCCCAAAGCTCATCTCTCATTCAAAGGCTCACCATTCTCAGGCCCCGAAACCACTTTATGAAGCTCTTCTTGAAAAGCCCAAGACCAAGCCTCAAACCCAAAACTGCGAAGAATGTCCGGAAACAGCCCAAGCCAAACGAAGCAACAATGTCCAAAAAACCCAGCAACTGGACCTCGCGGACCTGGTCATTCAGAAGATGGACGTCAGCTTTACCCTGGCATCCACGACACCTGGGCTCAAAGAGCGGAGAGCGTTCTCAGGGGGGTTTCTGAGCTTTTTGAAGGCCTGATGGGCAAGAGGACTAGAATAGAACTTGGGGCTGAAACTGCTCCAGCACGTTTTGATTCTGAGGCGGCCCCACCTGCCTGAATTCAAGATTCCGAAGACTGCTCCCTCAGACTCAGACTTACCTAGTCTTTGTTGGACTGTTTCTCCGAAAGGTGTTACGGGCAGATGCTACGAAGAGCTCAAAAAAAGCCCAGAACCACCGCGTGTCAGGGTCTGCGGCGCGCTTCCGGACACAATGGCAGCACCCTTCGGCATGGGATTCAGCCGCGGCCAAAGCAATGGGACCCTGGTGAGCGGAGAGAGCATGTCCAAGCGCAGATTACCCATAAAACACTGTTGAGCCTGTTGAGCGGAGAGCGGGCCTAGTCGAGCGCAGTCATCTCGCTAGACTTGCATGGACTTGGCCCGGCAGGCTGCCTGGAAAGCGGTAGCCCGGTAGCCTCGCAACAGTGACGTTCTGAACCGCGCCTGGCCGAAAAGAAGGAGCCAGGGCTTAGCGCCGGAGCTTTTTGTCCGAGGCTTCAAGCCCGGAGCGATCTGCGACAAAGGGACGGAAGTCGGCCAGGCTGCCCTCGCCTTCGGCAAGGCGTGGGACCCTTTTTTCCGCCGTCCCGGGGCCCGCTCCCGCTGCAGGGCTGCCAGGGCCCCGCTACAGTAGCGCTTTGTTTGGGACTTGGGATGGGCCCAGCGCCTGAGCGGCAGCTCACGAGAAGGATTTGTGTTTTCAGGCTACCATGTATCCGCTCGAGCTATAGCCTTTTGCTGAAGAATGCTGCACAGCCTTTGGAACAGTTGCGAGTACCGCACATCCTGAACCTCTAGTTCCACAGACCCCGAACTCGGCGATACTCGAGACCTCCTGGAAGGAAGTCGGCGTGCACGACGCTATCCGGAAGATGAGGATTGCCGGTCTGGTGAGAATTGTTCTGTTCTGGCGCGCAAATCGGCGGACGATCGCAGTTATCCAATCTGCCTTCTTTAGCGCCCCGATATCTCGAGAGGGTGAACTGCCAATGAGCCTGACGCGCCGTGACGCGAGAGCTTCGAGTGACAATTCGTACAGTAACCTCCGGAATATATGGAATGGTCAGTGCTCACTGAAGGTCGTTAAAATCCCCATCCTTGTAAGGGTGATCGAGTTCGTGCCCCCCCCCTATCGCCGTCTCGGTGCCAAATTCGCCCAAGGCCACGAGGATTGTAGGGTTACGGGCTGCCACTGTCGTCCTCGGTGAAGGCTGTACTCGAAATATTGACCGGAGCTTAGACTTGGACTGTTGCAATTCTTTCTCGTTTCAGAGCCGAAGCTACATTGACAACTGGAAGTTGGACGCTCACAACAGAAATGGAAGCATTAATCACGCTTGTTTGAATTCTGGCTGGAAGCTGTGTCCGAAGCAACAAAAAGTGAATATGTACTTCCTGATCAAGGAGTCTAGAGAAGAAGTCAATCAATAGTCGAATATGAGCTACGGCCATGACCATGACAAAGGGAAGGAAGTTGATGATCATCGCTATCATCATCATGATTCCGGAGTCCCGCTGTTCAGACTTTCGATCAGTAAGCGGCAGTTTGAACAGGCCTGGATGCAAAAGGCTTTTGGGATCAAGCCGGTTCCGGCCACATCACTTGGCCCTGGCGGCAACAGTAAGAGGCGGTTCGAGGTGAGGCTCAGGCTACGTTGCATGCAAGGTGTGCTAGCATTGTCTCGTTTTTCTTCTGTTAAACCTTATATCTTCTGTGAAAGCTTGACCCCTTTGCAGGGACGCCTCTCGCGGCAAAGACTGCTCGCCGAGCCAAGCGAACTTCGCACGTATCTTCTGCAACTGGGCAGGCCTTTGGGTTCCTAGCATGGAACCAGGTCATACCGGGCTCGTCACCAGACTAGCCTTCCTGTTCTAGCGTTCGCCGTTTATGGCTTCTACCATGATGTATGAGCGGTGATCCGTGCTGGATCTCCTGGTGCTCAGTGTCCGAGGCTTCACTGACACTTCATAGTCTAGTTTGGGCGGTGAACACGGCTACAGCCAGCAAGGCAGTCCCAAGGGTTAGCAAATGGAACCTGTGGGCCTGGACTCGACCCCGAAGTAAACGCTTTAGCAGCTTTGCAGAGCCTTCCCAAACTGTGCACTTCCCTGCAATACGCCGGGGTAGAAAAGAAATCCGTCGCGCCTCCAGAGTGCAAAACATCCCCGACTAAATCGCAGCAGTGGGGGCGCATGTAGCTGGCTCTCCAAGGTGACGTGCACTGCGTGCGGGATGCTGTTGTTCGAGGAGCGGTTGCTCAAATGTCCGGACCGTTTCCGAAAGGGACGCCCAGGGACGGCGGTGCATCATAGTGCTGCGTATCGCGAGCTGAGCATAACACAATTGGCGGGGTAAGATCGCCGTCGCTTCAGGGGACCGGACCATCCTGCGAAACCTGGAAAGAGCCACAGCCGATGCCCCAGCAGGATGTAGGGCGAATTTTGCGGTGGCATAAGAGGATTGTTCGAGGACCTAATCTTGAAGCAAGACTGTGCAACCGTCCGAGTGCCCGCTGCCGGGTTTTCGAAGTTGGAGTCAGCACAGGCTGTGTAGGGTTCAAGCTGTGAGTCCTGATGGATATGCTTACGGTACACGAGAACTGTTGCATTGTCCGCATGGGCATGCGGGCACTGTGCCCAAACCCTGAAACCCATCCGCACAGAGCTGCAAGCCCCGGGTAAACCTGACCTTCGGACATGGACCGAGGGCATCACCAACAGAAACATGGAGAAGTTGGCAGCACCTTGTCCCGGCAACAAAACATTTGAAAGGGAATGCGCGCTGAACGGGTTCAAGCTTGCGCGGATCTTGGAAGTAAGATGAGGGCCTTGGCTATCATCACATACGGAGTACAGGAAAAGAATTGCTGCTTGCCTTGTGGGGTGAGGTAGGAGCATGCATGACATCTTCTGTGACTAGTGAACGATGAACTCGGGGTACCACACAGCTTGCCCCTTCAAGAGTAGCTGGTCAAGATTTTCGACTTGGCGGGCAGGGCCTGGGTCTGAGTTGTTTCAGGTGCCCGAGGCTGAGAGTCTAAATGGAGCTCTCTGGTGCATGCTTGGACTGGGATCTCAGGCCCCTCTCATCCCGGCAAGTCCACCAGGCTTTCACGCAATATCTGTCTGTCAGTTCTACGAGAGGGACTGAGGTAATCTAGGTCTTTGTGAGATCTCCTTGTTTTGGAGCTCCCAGGAAAGGAAGAGTTTTCAGGAAACTCCCAGGAGTTCCAAGGTACTCCTCTGCAAATGATCCCTGTTGCGATTACTCGTGAGCTGCGGTTCCTCTGGTATTACGCAGCCAGTTTCTTCGTCCCGTGAATCCGAAGGGGTCTTTTATGTCCTGTGTAATTGAGCAGCCTTTGCTGCCGAGTGTCTCGGTAAAAGTCTCCATCGTTTTCTCCCAGGTCGAGAAACGCCTTGAATCTCTTTGCAGGGGCTGCAGTGGACTATTCCGACACACAAAACTAAGAGATGCCCCCGAGGCAGAAGCCTCATGAAGTCCCACTCTTGCGCCTGCCGGCTCAACTGAAATTATGTGATGTGCAAGGAGTGGGTGGCGAACACGCAGAGAGCGGATGCGGGCTGGCTTGGAGACAAGATGGACCACCAAACTGAGGTAATGAACTTGGTTTCTCGGCTGCATATTGGGGCGGCCTGGTTTCAAATCATCTGTGTGAGGAGAGAAAGTTGGCATTCCATCCGTGGCACTGGCAGATATGCTCATGAAACCAGCGGAGTGGCTCCTGGCATCAGATTGTCTTTGCTTACCTGCTTGCTGTTTCCCCGACATTGGTAGGATCTTGGGCCCTGGGCCTTCAACAAAAAAGCCATGCAGAATGCAGTTGAAATTGTCACGCCCTGCATCAGCTTAGCAGACTGTCGTTACCCAGAAGCCAACACGTTGTCGCGAACCTCCAAGGCGAATCAGAAGCAGTTCAACGAGCTGAAGGATATGGTAGGCCCGAGCTTTGCTGGCGGCTTGAAGTGGCGAAAGCATCTGAGCGGTTTGTTTCCCAAGTACGTACATAAAGAGACACTTTGCATGGCGCGTGGACCATGCGCAGAAAGTGAAGTTTCTTGCACTCGGGACTTGTCGTTTGCCGTTTCCTGCGGTAGACTTGAACTGTCTATAGCTTTGAACCTTAGAATCAACTTCAGCCAGTATTCGACAGTGACCATGATTTGCACTGGTCGCCGGCATCTACCCACCGTCATGCAAACACCCATGCGCGGGCCCTACAAACCAGAAGACAGGTTCCGAGCATGCCAGGAACTCGTGAGGGTTCTGACTGCAGGATCATGAAAACTGCGTGCGGCCGTGATGGTGCCTACGCAAGCTGACGACACTGTTCAAGCTTTTAGCTCGTAAGTCATGCCCGATGCCATTGTTGCCAAGACGGGTAGGTTTGGCAGCGAAAGCCTTGCGCCCATGTCGAGGCGGAGACAAGAAGCTGCTCTTCTTGAACATCCAGCAGCAGACCCGCAAGATCCAATCAGAGCACCTCCTTTGAAATACGAAACTTCGAGACAGAGAGAGAGAGAGACAGAGACAGAGAGAGAGCGAGAGAGAGACAGAGAGAGCTGGACCCGTACCCCTAGCAAGCAGGCAAGGAAGGAGAGAAAAAGAGAGTGAGTTGGGCGGGCCTAGGCCTGATCCCGACACGCCCCGCAGACAGAAAGAGAGAGAAGAGAGAGTGTTATTTCTTCAGAAAGGAGAGAACTTTTCTCTCCGAGGCTGCGAGGCTTTGCCACCGGCGCCTCCTTCAGCCGTGCCGCGACCATGGCTGCCAACGACGCGCTCGACAAGTTTGCAGAAGATGGCCCCTTGGCCCGTTTTAGGAGAACTCAAAATCGTTTTGCCGGGTCTCCGTTATGAGACTCGGGCTCACGGCATTCACGGGCCTTCAACCTGCCCGCCTTGCAGGACACAGAGTCTGTCGGAATGGTTTCGGGATGGTTGGATGTGTTCCAAGATCTTGAACTTTCTTTGGCGGTCACGACCTCGCCAGATCAGGAGTGCCGGGAATCTTTCACCTGTGCTGGTTGCTGGTTGGGCAGAGTCTTAGAAACAAGAAAAACTCAATGCCAAGCGCCCGAACACAGTGGCGCTCCAGCGAAAGTTATTTTTGATCTCGTGTCAGTACTCTTCTCGCCGCGGAGTTTGGCATCGCTGCTTAGCTGTCTGCTCTTGCTGTTGCTACCACGCCACTGTCGTTGCCACCACCTGTTGTCACCTGGTAAACTGGGCCAAGCCCAGGTGCCTCCTCGCTGGAAGATGCCAACAGCAGCAAACACGTCTTTGCCGCATTCGACAGCTTGGTGGCTTTGAAGGACAAGCTGCAGCCGCTTGGCCAGTAAGGGCCGGAGGCGGGTACACAACTGTAAGAAGTCAGACGCCTTCCTCCTAGGAAGTCTGTGTGGGTTTGATTCAATTTTAGACGGGGTCGGGTTTCTTCAGCGGCCCTAAGCCCCAATTGCAATCAGTTGTGGCCCAGGTCTGTGTGAACAGAACGAGGGCTGCAGGGAAAGTTGCAAACTCGACTTGACACAGTTCTGATCCAGAACAAGTCTGCACGAGCGTACGACTGCGTACGCACACGACGAGGTGGGAATCCGTGCTTTGGGAGGGCAAAGGACATGCGTACCTTTCCCTCACAAGCCCGAAAGATGAGGCACAAACTCGTTGACGTACAAGCAAGATCCGAAGCCCAATGCTAGGCGCTAACCACTAACACTGCTGCACCAATGTCGGCTCCACTGCCACAGCCAACACCACTTCGCCCGCAGCCAGTACCCTCTGCACCAGTCAACAACTCAAAAAGACACCCCTGAAATCCGTTAGCCCAGGAGTGCTTCAGATCAGCGAGAGAAGGTGGACTACGTGGCAATGCCGCGAAGCCACATTCTGGAAGTTCACGGAGGTTCAGGGCATTTTTCTTCCTTCTCCAGGGTTCTGGTACGGGTGCATTGAAAGCATCTCCAAAGCCGGATTTGGGAGCTCACACGCGTGCCCAATGCTGCACGGATTGACATGTTCCATCTTGTTGAGTACCCTGCCTCGCGACTCGTTCAGCAATGCAGGGAGGCCAGCACGAAATCCTCCATGCTCAAAGGCTGATGACCCTAAACCCTAAATGTCGGACACTTATCGCCATGCCTGCTTTTGCGAGTGTGTGAGTCGAAACCCTAAACTTCGAGGTGTCGTGAAACTACCCGAAGCCGTTCTGCTGGCTGCCGCATGCTGACTTCTCATCGCGAGCGTACACTAACTCGTCTCGAGCGCACACTGAGCCCTTACAGCGCATGTCATGGAGTAAGGCCCCAACGACGGGTGGGAAAAGAACCCTGAAGAGACTTTGAAGACTCCCAAAACGCTTGAATCCCTACACATGGAACAAGCCTTTGAATCCCTGCAACCAACACGAAGCCATGCGCCTAGCATCCCGCCTCCGAGGTCGGCAGTCCGCATGGCTCGTCAGATGCTGCCCGGAGCAGTGGGTATTTACGGGGTTTGGTCAAGTGGCATCCTTGTGGAGTTTCATGGTCATGGGATTTCTCGCGTCCGATTCTTCACAGGCTTGGTCATGCCTGGATTGGTCCACATTATGTGTTCTATGAATTCCTGCCAGCATATACCTTCAACTATTGCCCCACCTGAAACCTTTCTTTCATTTTCCCCTTCAGACGTGATCGCTGGTATGTGCACTGTACAGCTTGAGCAACAAGGCAAGAGCAGCTGAAGCTGCAACGGCAGACGCTGGGAATCTACCGCCGGCAGCTTGACTAGATGTATGTAGAATTTGGGGCATCTTCAACTCATAACTAAAACCTTTGGCGCCAGAGGCTCTGCTTGAAAGCCATGTCGCAAGCCTATGAGCTTCAAGTATGGCTTCAGAGCTTCGTCAGCTTCGTGGCTTTGGGTCAAGCTTGCCGAACCACATTGCATCTATTGTTAGAGGTTATAAAAAAAGAGAAGCTGATCAAGCTGATCACGACACAAAACGTCAGACAACGGGGACGTAGTTGGAATTGCTCTACGGCTACGCAGTGAACACTGTACCGGGCTCTTCTCCAGGTCATTGCATCCGAACTGAAATTTCAAGATGCATTGGCATATGGCCTACGGCTTTGGGGCCGGGCAGTTTCAATGATGCTACAGACTTGGCAAAGACCCATGTGCGGCAGAAGTCGCATTGGCTCATTCCGTCTTGCTGTGGTAAAAGGAACCCTAGGATAGAACACACAAGATGGTCGGAATGCTGTGGCGTTGGCGTGCAAAGCTGCCAGCATAGGGTTCTGCTTTTGTCACACTTCGAAAGGGGAAGGATTAAACGAAATCTCAACTGCGGGGAACGTCCAGACTGCGCAGTGGATGGGCAATACCCCGGCGCCTCAAAGCCTAAACAACGACTGCACGGACCGCAAAGTCTTGCGTCGGACCCGGAACCGTGTTCAAAGTCCCGAAACCTTGTCACTGAGGAGGAGCAATGCCACGCGTGAGATGGCTCGACAGAGGCCCTTCCCCCTCCCCGGAGACACAGAAGGGCTTGATCAAGCTTTGCACTGGGCTTGCTGAAGGATTGCTTTTCATGAGGATTCGTATGGGGATTGTCTTTCGCAGCAGTGTCCTGATAAGGCAGGACCCATCAACCCCAGCACCAAGAAAACAACTTACGGTCCTCGCAGTGGCAGGGGTAGCAGCTATCTTGGTCTTTCCGTGGTTGTACAGAGCCTTGGGTCCGCAGAATCCCACCGGCCCACCCGTTTCGCGCCGAGATTGGTGCGGGGGAGCGAGCCAGATTCGGGCATTGCGCTTTTTGAAAGGGGCTCACAGACGTAGCTCAACAAGCTCGCCAGCTACACAAACTCGAGGCTTTGGGTGGTGGGTGTGAGGACGCCCCTGCATGAGCGTAAAGCAGGATGAAACTTAGACTGCAGGCACATGACACATGTGTCTATCTCGACCACCGCCTTTGTAGTCCATCCCTTCTAAGGTCTACGTAGTTGGTATCCTGCGGTGGTCGTCGTTCTCTGTGCGTGGTCGTCGTGGTTATCGCTTCTCCAGCGCAGAGGAAGGGAAGGAGGAGCAGGAGGAGCAGTGGCAGTTGTGGCTGCAAGTAGAAGCGGTCGGCGGTCGTCGTCGTGGTAGTTGTTATAGTAGTCGTAGTAGTAGTAATAGTAGTAGTAGTAGTAGTAGTAGTAGTAATAGTAGTAGTAGTAGTAGTAGCAGCCGGAGTAGTAGTAGTAGTAGTAGTAGTAGCAGCAGCAGTAGTCGCAGTGGTAGTAGCAGTGGTAGCAGTAGTAGTGGTAGTAGTAGTAGTGGTAGTAGTAGTGGTAGTGTTAGTAGTAGTGTTAGTAGTAGTAGTAGTAGTAGTAGTAGTAGAAGTAGTACCAGTCAGTGGTGCTAGTGGACATGACTTTTCAAGACTTTCCTTCGGCTTTACGCCAAACAAAGTGTCAGATCTTGCAGCTGCTAATCCGAAAGACAACGACCACAGTAACTTGTGTCGATCGTTGTTGCTGTTGTTGGTTGTTGCTGGTGTGGCAACTCGCCGTGACGGTGGTGGCGGTGGTGGTCAAGAGTAGAAGAAGCGTAGCAGGAATCGTGGAAGCCAGAGCAGCAGTAGTAGCCGTGGCGGTGGTGGTGTTAGTAGGAGTAATTAGTAGCCGACATGGCTGCTGATGATAGATTGAACGAACAAGCAGGGGAGCTGCCGTCGCCTCAATGGCAGCCGAGCGCCACGCAATGCTTCTGGACTTGGACCGCCAGCGGCTTACACAGCTCGTGTTGTAGCGGCTCAGGGAGGACTTACGAAGGACAACTTTCGAAAAGGTTGGCGAAAAAAACACAAATCAGGCCACTCCTGCACCTGCGATGAAACTCCACTCTTGTCCTTGTGCTTAAGCTTGTGGTGTCCGCAGGGTATCCGGGAGTTGTTCTTGCAGATAGAGGGTGGGTGTGACCATTCTTTGTTACTGAGTAGCAAATAGCAGCCACGGGCATTGGTGTGGGTTGTGTCTTATTCCCCAGCCTCCATGAGCCCTAGGGCGCTCATTTGAGGCTTCACACATCCCAAACTGTTTAGACTGCACGTGCTACATACCTATGCCTTAAACATACAGGCTCCAAGCCGTGCACCCCAACCCAAGTTCTACACCTTCAGATGGCTCCTAACCCTACACCCTCCAAGCTGCATCAGGTGTTTGGTGGAAGATTCGCAATGTACTGGACGACTACATGGAAGACGCGGGGGTCGAGATCGACAGCAGCTTAACAGCATCCATGAGATGCGACGATATGAAGCCAGCTTATTCCTGCAAGCAAGGGAACCGAAGCCTAGCTGCAGGCGTTCTTGTGGTTACATAGGAAAAAGAACTACAGTCCGAAGCAGAGATGTTTCATGGTGTTGATACCGTACCTTCCCACCCACGATCATGACAAGATGCTATGGTGGTGCTCGTGTTGCTGGTCGCACGATCGTAGTACTGGCGATGAGTGCGAAGTACTTGCAACGTGAAGCCCGCGATGCGAATTGACAAAGAGTCATCCTGTCCCTCGAATGATCAGTGCTTACCCCGCCCAGCCCATCGGCTTCTTGTCCACACGTTTGAGACTGACGAGCCCCACATCACGGCATGATGCAAGATATATGGCGCAAGGCTACGAGGCCGGGTCACGCGCGCTGTCGCAGTACGAGCAATGCGGCTTGGCTTCATGTTATGGGGGTTGGGGCCAAGGCCATTGCCCTGCCTCTGCCACTCAGAACACTTTTGCTGCCTCTGCTGCCCTGGTGCTCCGACTTTCTGCGATCACGCAAGCCGAGCCAAGCCCCCACAGTAAGATTCTGAATCGCATCGCTAAGATTTCACACCGTTGCTTCTCTTTCCATACCTTGGGAGCTCCTTTGCTGGGAACAATAGCAGCAACACGTCGAGAGCCTCGAAACATTCCGGGCACGTTGCAGGCGCCATGGACTTCACCAGCCTGCTGTCCATCTACAAGCAGACCATGGCGACGACGGATCGGGCTCACAGGTGGGGTGTTTCATAGTCAGGTTCCATACAAATCTGAAAGGATTGCGCCGTGAGAGAATCTGCAACAGATGACGTTTACAGCACACTCTGTAGAGATCGGCAGAAGGGGTAAGACCGACAGGGTTCTGCTCTAGAAGACGGGAGATGGAACTCAGTTCTGCCACGTTATCTGAGTACCACAACTGGGCCACTCACGCTTAAGGTTGAAGATAGTAGCAGGACAGCGAAATTACGTCAGAAGGCTTGCTTCATGAGACTCACGCATCTCCTGCGTGAAAGGCTAGAGAAGCTTGACATGCAGGGCAGCCGACGGTCAGAGCGCATAGTTATGGGAGTTTCCGAAAATTGGGGGTACCTTATTTTGGGGTCCTTAAAATGGAGATCCTACTATTTGGGGTACTATATTAGGGTCCCCTATTTTCGGAAACCCCCATATGGATGCATGACCTGGCTACACGGAACGGCACTCTGATAAGAAGCAGCCCGGGCGAACCCAACAAAGACATCATGTCGGCAGACGGATCCACGAGACGGACTTACGTCGGATAGTGCATGTTGTAGTGGAAGCCACGTGCAGGAACATGGGGGCAGTAGTAGCAGCAGGAGGCGCTCCTCTGAAAATCTAAGTCCATTGTTGAAGCCCCAAAAACTGAGAAACTGGAACAATGCCTCTTGCCTCTACTTTGACGTCTTTGAGGTCCTTGAAGAAGGCTTGGCGACACGTCTCCAACCTGCTTGGCCACTCGAAAAGCAAACAAGGGATCTACATCACTAGGGATGAGGTTTTAGAATGTTCTAGAGTTCATGATACAGCAAAGTACAACACATTATGGTATATTGTAGTATGTACATTCTAGTATGTCATAGTATATGAGGTTGGTGGAAAGGACCTTGCTTAAGGAGTGCTGGTGGATATGCTTGCGCCGCTCTTCAAGGTTGTGAAGACGAGAGGTGCAAATGTCGGATGTAAGGAGTTGGGCTGTAGACACCCTAAACCCTAAACTTTCCTAAACCCTACAGTCTCAGTGATTCCCGGATCCTGTCCCGGTCAGCCCTAAACTAAACCCCTAACCCCTGAAGCCCTTTGAAGTTTGACCCCTTGTGGCGCATGCGCGGTGTGGATACATTTAAATGGCATCTAGCATCCAGACCACGGGCATTCATCACATGATGTGTAGATGCTAGATGCTCGGGACCTCAACTCTTGAAGCAGAGTTTGAAGAGATAACATAAGGTTTGTGCAACACCTTAGCAGGGCAAACGGCATCGCCCTAAAAACCCGAAACGTTGGAAGCAGTCTCCAAGCCCTTGCTTTGCCGAGGCGAGCTTGCTTCGCACCTGGAGGATGGCGAGGCTTTTATGACCTTCCTGCAACAAGAAGGCCTGCAGGGCCAAGGAGCTAGAACAAGACTGGTTGAAGGGGTGCACACTGGGATCTTCAACCATAGTAGCAGTAACAATCATGAAACTCATCGCCGGCAGCACAGCCTTCCTTCACAACAGCCCTTGTCTCCTGGGCAGGCTGCCAGTCTCCATTAGCCTTCCAGACGCTCGAGCAAGCTCGCGACGCCACAAGTGGTATGAGGACCACAGGTTTAGTTTGATCAACATTCCCGGACATGCTGGGGCCCTTTGATGCTGCAAAATGTTGCGAAGGCTTTTGGAGCTCCTGTTGCTGCTTTGGCGGTTTGGAGTCTCATGGGTGAGGACTTCAGGTTTACTGCCAGAGATGCTAGGGTATCCTTGGATTGAACGTTTTGGATTTTTTGCATCGCCTTCAGAACGTTAGCAATGAGGAACCTGTTCATTCTTCGCACGGGGGAATCATGCGCAGGCTTTGGGACATCACCGGCTCTAATGACGAGTAGCAACTGCCGCTCCTGTTATTGAGAACTGAAGTGCTGCAGTTTTGATTCATGTTGTTTCGGCTTCAAAAGCTTAATCTGGCATTGTGGCCGCAGCCCATGATCAATGAAGAAGGGATGTTCATCTAAGCACGGGTGATGCCACATGGGGGAAAGCATGAAGCCCGAGTGTAGTGATTTGATACAATGCTGCTAGGATAGGGAGCAGGCCCTAGGAGTGCTAGTAGTTGCAGCAGCACCTGCAGCAAAAGCGTGAAGTATCAGCAGCAGTTAAAAGCAACGGGTGCAGTTGTCTTGCAGATGCCGAGGATGATTAGCTGTCATTCGTGTTTCCCGCTTCGCTAAAACAATTCAATGGGACCCTAGAATTTGGTCCCTTTTGTTTGGCTTCATGCCCTGCACTGCACAACCCTTATGCTGTCAATTTCGGCGCCGTCGCTTCTGCAACTTTTGAAGGTAAACAAGCAATGTCATCCACTGGCCTGCAGAGCTAGATTAGCTTACAGCGGCTTTTCTTCGTCATATTTCACAAACTTAAGGGTGACCATGAATCCAACACATTGAAGCCGTGAACCCTGTCCTGTGCTTGAAAAGCGACAGAAAGAAAGTTCGTGGTTGTGCGAGGATGTTGTACCACCGGTTTGCAGTATCCGGACTACCCACTCCAAGTGTCGAGCTGATGGGGAGCACGGCTCCTTTTACGCACCAAAGTGTGTTTGTGCAATCGGGGTTTATGATTCTGGTTGCTGCAGCAATGAATCATCGTAGCAATGCTGCTTGTGTAAGTTGAAGTGTGTAGGCACATCAGTTTCTCTTCTTGTGCTACTCCACCGACATAACATGCGGGGTGGCAAGTGCGTTGAGCTGGACGACCGTTGTGGAAGTGGGAAGTGGTAACCCAAGCCATCTTGGGTAGGCCGCAAATCCTTTCGTCAGGGCTCTCGCCTCTTTGACGACAGCCTGTGTTTGCCGCCGTTATGGCAATTGCAGCAAATCGTGGCATGCAATCTGCTGTCTGATCACACCGACTTTGTGTGTGCAGTGCGATTCACCATCGTATCCTCGAAGCGGCAACTGGAGTCAGAGATCACCAGAGGTTCGATAGTTTGGGTCTCTTCTACCAGGGTGGCTGAAGAATCTGCATTGCCAGTATGGTAATTAAACGCTCGGTTTGTGTGTAAGCGCGAAGCACGGCAAAGCACGAAGCCTTCTCCAAGAAAGGAACGAGCCTTGTCGCGCTTGTCGCTGTCAGGTCAGCCGAATCAAGGGCAGCTGGGCTTCTGCGCAGCAGGCCATCTGCAACAACAAAGGCACGGGACCCAGCATCGAGCGGCGGCTGAGGGTTGAAACCGAGAATGAGGGTCTCGAGGGTTTTGACAAGTTCACACTTGTGGCAGGACACCTGCTTGTGCAACCTATTGTCATGATTTAAGACATGTTGTTGAACCCACGATGTACCTATGTGCCCTGGGAGCACCAGTCAGGTTGTCCGTTGAAACAATCCGTCGAGTGTCAAGGCACCAGCCCCCGACACTGCCCACGTGCTTTGTTGTTCCAACTTGATGGAGGCACTAAGCAGCGCAATGACGAAGTTCATGTTCGTTGCTACTGTTCTCGCAAGGTCAGCTGCCTGACTGGTACATGCAGCTGGAGTAGAAAGTAAAAGTGATAGGGCAACCTGAGGATGACACAAAAGATATGCGCGCATGGGCCACGGGTCTTGGGAGTTTCAGCGCACCGCTTTTCTTCGTCGCTGGAAATTATATTTATCTATATATGCTAAATTATTATCAGAAATTGGTTATGGTCAAGAGGTCATAAATTCCGGAATAAGATTATTTACGGATATTGGATTCTAGATTTAGTGATTTCTCACAAGAGAGATTAGATAAAAATATTTTTGTCGAAGAGATATCGAATACGATTTCGTATTTCGAGAAAACGATTAAGATTTGTATTTAAGTTCTTGCTGACCGCCATGCCGTCTAATGGCCTCCTGGACTTCTGGCTCCCCGAAGATCGCCAGCCAACCTCCTGGACGCTCTCGCCGCACCCCGCCACGTCCCCGCTTGGGCACGCCAACGCCATCGACCAGCCAAAACATCGTCTCCGAGGCGTGTGCATCCTGCTTTCCGCGTCCCGGGCGCTGTCCCATGCTACGCTTTACAGTCCGAACTACTCACGAAGCAGTCCCTATCCCTCTGCAGATTTCCGAGTCCTCCTCCTGCGGCGCCTGCGCTTAACGGTGCCGCTCGCACCCTGACTCTGTGCCTGCCGTGGTCTCCTAAACCCGCTCGGCCACCGAGCCGCTTGTGCGACCTCCGGTGCCCTTGCCTCCCGCGGCCGATTGCTTAAGGATATTTGAGGATTGAACCTTCGACGGACAACGTGAAAGACCTCGCCTCGAAAATCGATTGTGTTGGACACGTTTTGCAAGGACATGTCCGGTGGGCAATACAGCTGA
>CAJNDV010021668.1:148087-168122 GCA_905221635.1 Symbiodinium sp. CCMP2456
CAGATTTGCGTGACTTGGAACGTTGCCAAGAGCCGCTAGTGCATCTTGATCAAACGCGACGTGACGCAATGGATTTCCTTCGGAACCGTATGCGTGGTGCCTTGCCTAGGCGCATGACAACTTTGCCTTGTGAAATTTCACAGATGGTTCGTGTGAACCCGTCCCCAGGTCAGGCATAGGAGCCGTCTTGGCCATCCCCGGATCCTCGTTTCAGGCTCAAACTTTGGGTGGTACGATCCCTCATGCTGTTGCCAAGCTTTCGATAAAGGTTTACAGACATGTCATTGGACAAACCAGGTTGTACGCTTTCATCCTTGCAAGATTCACGTGGTGGAAGGTGCAGCATTTTTAAGTTTCGGCTGCTTCTTCCAGAGCAACAGCAGCAACAGCAGCAGCAGCAGCAACAACAACAACATCAACTGCAAAAACAACAACAACAACAACAACAACAACAACAACAACAACATCAACAACATCAACAACAACAACAGCAGCAGCAGCAGCAACAGCAGCAACCACCACTACCAACACCACAACAACAAGAACAACAACAACAACAACAACAACAACAAGAACACTAACAAGAACAAGAACAAGAACAAGAACAAGAACAAGAACAAGAATAAGAACAAGAACAAGAACAAGAACAACAACTAGAACAAGAACAAGAACAAGAACAAGAACACGAACAAGAACAACAACAAGAACAACAACAACAACAACAGCAACTGCAAAAACAACAACAACAACAACAACAACAACAACAACAACAAGAACAAGAACAAGAACAAGAACAAGAACAAGAACAAGAACAAGAACAAGAACAAGAATAACAACAAGAACAACAACAACAACAACAGCAACAACAACAGCAGCAGCAGCAGCAACAACAACAACACCTGCAGCAGCAGCAGTAGCAACAACAACAACAACAACAACACCTGCGGCAGCAGCAATAGCAACAACAACAACAGCAACAGCAGCAACAACAACAACAACAACAACAACAAGAACAACAACATCAACAACAACAGCAGCAGCAGCAGCAGCAACAGCAGCAACCACCACTACCAACACCACAACAACAAGAACAACAACAACAACAACAACAGACACATAAGGAACCTAACTAAAGTAATGAATGCAGAGGTCCAAGGCGTTTGCAGACATTTTCACTGTGTACATCGTCTTGCCATGGCGGCAGATGCAGCTGGGACTACAGGACCACGCACTGCAAAAAGAGGTAGGGTTTAGGGTTGAGGGTTTAGGGTTTAGGGTTTAGGGGTTTAGGGTTTAGGGTTCAAGGGTTCAGGGGTTCAGGGGTTCAGGGGTTCAGGGGTTTAGGGTTGAGGGTTTAGGGTTCAGGGGTTGAGGGTTTAGGGTTTAGGGTTGAAGGTTCCAGGTCTAGGGGTACGGTTTAGGCTTTGAGCTTTAGCATTTAAGGTTTAGGGATTACGAATGTGCAGGGCAAACCGAAGCAGAGCTCATTTCTACTGGAACCCCCCTGTGCTCTTGGCATTGAGGGCTTCTCCAAATTGAAGAGGGCGTAAACCCTAAACCCTAAACCCTGAACCCTGAACCCTCAACCCTAAACCCTAAACCCTGAACCCTAAACCCTAGTTACTCCCTAGTTTTCAGGAGGATACATGCGCGGAGACCCCCGCAGCGCCCAACCCTACGTCAGGTCTAAGCGGAGACTGAGACCCCTACATCAGCTCCACGTGGGGTTTAGGGTTTAGGGTCTAACGTTTAGGCTTTGGGGTTTAGGGCTTAGGGTGTAGGGTTTAGGGTGTAGGGGTTAGGGTGTTACTTCAAAGAAACCTGGACTTGGTCAGGGGGATCTTGGAGCCAGGTTCCTAACCTTTTGGGACGAACTGCACGGTTCTTCCTTGTACCTTTGGACCAAGCTCGTGAACTTATCCAGGCAATGCGCGTGACTTCTGCGCTGTTTGGGTTGGTTGTTCTCACTGTTTGAACGACTTCAGAGATGGCCTTTTTCAATGGTAAACTCAACGGAGTGTTTGAAGACCATCTACTGTAAAGCCAGTTTGACGTGCCCGGGAAGGTTTTACAGTAAGACCATGTATTGCAATGCGCCATGGAATTATCAAGGCAATGGAGGTTGAGGTGGCCAGCATAAGTGGAGCCAGCAAAAGATTGAGGCTCGACTCCGACGCCACGTTGAGTGATCTCCGGAGAGTTGCGCAGAGAGAATTTGGCATCGAAAGGGGGGTCCTTTTGAGCTCGTCTGGGGTTGTTCTACGTGGGTCAGAGCAAATTGGTCGGACCGACGCATGCCGCGAGGGCGTACTGACGCTGTATGCAACAGTTTCACCAATGGCGTCCAGCCATCGTAGCTTCGCTCGCCTCGGCGGTGATGGATCCATCATGACGTGGGGCCACGCAGAATTTGGCGGCGACAGTAGCGACGTGCATCAGCAGCTGAAGGATGTGGAACAAGTGCGATCAAATCGAAATGCGTTTGCTGCTATACTTGCCGATGGATCTGTTGTGACATGGGGCGACGCCAAATCTGGTGGTGACAGCAGCGCTGTGCAGGAGCAGTTGAAGAATGTGCAACATGTGCATTCTACTTGGCACGCGTTTGCTGCCATTCTGGCTAATGGATCCGTTGTGACATGGGGCCAGAGAGAATTCGGCGGCGACTGTAGCGCTGTGCAGCAGCAGCTGACCAATGTTCAAGCATTGCAAGCTTCTCATAAAGCGTTTGCTGCTATTCTGGCCGACGGATCCGTTGTGTCATGGGGGGACGCAGGGCATGGTGGCGATTGTAGAGCCGTGCAGGAGCAGTTGAAAAATGTGCAGCAAGTTCAAGCTAGCTTCCAAGCATTTGCTGCCATTCTTGTCGATGGATCCGTCGTGGCCTGGGGCGAGCCGCTTTGCGGCGGCGACAGTAGTGCTGTGCAGGAGCAGTTGAAGAATGTGAAACAATTGCAAGCTACTCGGCACGCGTTCGCGGCCATCCTTGCCGATGGATCTGTTGTGACATGGGGCGACGCCGAATCTGGTGGCGACAGTAGTGCTGTGAAAGAGCAATTGAACAATGTGCAACACGTTCAAGCTCATTGGCGTGCATTTGCCGCCATTCGGGCTGGTGGATCTGTTGTGACATGGGGCGACAAAAATTATGGCGGCCATAGCAGCAGTGTGCAGGAGCTTTTGAAGAACGTGCAGCACGTGCAAGCTAGTCAGAATGCATTTGCTGCCATTCTTGCCAATGGATCTGTTGTGACATGGGGCCACAGAGCATATGGCGGCGACTGTCGCGCCGTGCAGGAGCAGTTGCAAAATGTGCAACATGTACAAGCCACTGAGGGTGCATTTGCTGCGATTCTGGCCGATGGTTCCATCGTGACATGGGGCAACCCAAAATCTGGTGGTGACAGCAGCGCTGTGCAGCAGCAGTTGAAGAATGTACAACATGTGCAATCCAGTGGGAATGCTTTTGCTGCCATTCTTGCCGACGGATCTGTTGTGACATGGGGGCGTGACTCTCATGGCCTCGGTCGTACCGCCGGGCAGGGGCACTTGCCCAATCCATGATCGTTGTATAGTTGCATCCGGTGGACTCCATTTTGTCGCGCAGGATGAACGGCTTTAGTTATGGAGGCGCTTGTGAAGGGTTGTTAGTTAGGCGGGCTGCGTCACCTCTAGACCCTCAACCCTGCATGACTCCTAAACCACTCCACTCCCAACCCCTCAACTCTGCTTAGAGCAGGCCCCACGTCCTAAACGCTAAACCGTGAATCTTACACACCTCACCCTTACACCCCCAACCAGTAGGCCTCTCGATCCCTACCCACCCCCCCCCCCGCCAGACGCCCTAGACTCCTAAATACCCACCCCGCCTAAAACCCCAAACCCCTTCACTCGTGAACCCCCTAAAGCCCCCCTTTCAACCATTTCAAAGGCGAACCATAAACGCGCCCACCACAAAACTCAAACGCCGCCAACAAAACTGAAGCGCAACTCAACACGCCAGATGCAGACACCTAAAGCCCTAAACCCTACAATGGAAAAGCGATCCTCAGGCCCTAACCCCCAAAGGGATCACACTTAAACCCTAAACTCTAAACCCTAAACTCTAAACCTTCGCAAGACAGAACCTAAAGGTTGACACTTTGCTCCAGGAGCTCCGCTGGAGTCTGGGGACGCAGCCCCGGTGCCAGAGGACGCGCACCTGGCAGTGCCGGAGGACCCCCCATTTGCAGGGGAAAGGGGTCCACAAATAATTAAGGGGATCAGAAAATAATTATTTAAAGGTGCCCAAAAGGAATAAATAAGTACTTTTTGATCCCTTCCATTATGTTTTGATTCTCCGCCCCATTTTGAGGGGGTTCTGGTTCAGGGCCTGAAATTCTTGAAAGAAAGACAATCATTGCGTTTGTGGCGGAAGAAGGATTTTGTAGTTCAGAATTCAAAGGTGTTGGAATATTTTTTTATTTTATGAGATTATATATGGGATAAATATATGATTTATGTTAGAAAAAAAATTGTAGATTGTTTTCTTTTTTATCTTTTTTTATTTTTCTTTATATTAGAATATAAATTAATCTTTGCATTGGATTTAAATCGGCTGGCTATTGCATATTTTTATATTAGATTTAGGCTAATTCTTTATTTAAAGTTATTTTTTTCTGAACGTACGAGATTCTCCGAGCGAGTTTATTAGTGCCGACCTATCCTAATTCATTTACGGGTGGTCTAAATTAGCGTTTATGATGCCTCTTAGGTTTCTGTACGATTAATTTATAGTGTTGGCGATCTTGGTACTTGGGATGGACTTGTCGGAATAAAGAGGTACTGTCTATCTATACCACTCCTGAGGCCTTATGAGCATGTCGTACTTGTTGAAAGGAGGGAATCGCAAAGAATTCATGGTGAATATGGTCGTGGGAAGGGAATTTGATTTGATATTAAATGATCTAAGCGATAGATTCCTTGGGTTATATACGATTCGGTCCAATGTATTTTTAGTCGAGTTGGGCGGTTGGGTGCCCGTATATGGCGGTGCGGAGGAGAAAGTATATATATATATCCAATGACTGCCTGTGACACTCGATAGGAAATTTTTTTGCGATTTAGTGGAGCAATCTCTAAAAGAGGAATTGGATTAAGGAGATAGTGTATACCGTCATAATACCTGTGTCCGCATAGCTCAGTAGCTTGTGGGGCATAGTAAATACGTTGGGTCGGGTGAAGTCTTAAGTGTTCAATTCATATTTATCTTCGTTCAGTAGAAGGCTTCTTATGTCCTTGAAATTTGACCGCGTGTAAAAGGCGATTCATTTGCCTCCACAAAGCAAAATAAAAGAACCGTGTCGTCCGCTCCCAAAGAGGAACGGGGATATGGAATACGTCAGAATTTTTTCCAAAGTAGTCCAAATTCAATCAATATCATGAAAGAAATGGGGTAGGACGAAGCTGAATAAATATGGAGAACCAAGCCTTGCATTAAGTGTGTAGAATCCTTGACAACAAAGGTGGGGTTGGTATAGAGCGCCATACCTATCCGGCGCGGCTACAACCTCTGGGATGGTGGTCGCCTGGGAAGCAGCAGCAGCGGTGGAGGTAGGGTTGTTCGTCCGAGGTAGCGCTTCAGTCGTTGCTGCCTATCCCTTCAGGGTATTTCGTGTCGGGGGTTCACAACTCAGGGCAGAAGTCGAGAAGACGGCGAGAGAGACGGACACAACCCCGACCAACCGACAACCGAAGACCCCTACGCGTTCAGTCACAGGAGCCTGCAAGACGCTGTAAGCCAAATGCTTGTAGCCATAGGGTTTTAGGGTTTAGGGTTCAGGGTTCGGTCCATGTGTGCAGCAGTGCTGGGGGTCCCCGTCTATTGCAGGCGAACACACTTTGAAGATACAGTACTGGCTAAGGACAAGCGGTGAACCTCGCACCGTCTAAGATAAAGTCGAATCTGTGCGCCCTACACCCTACACCTTCCACCATTACCCTACACGCGGACAGATACCCATAGCTCCTATGTTAAGACACATAGACTACTTTAAAAAATGATAGCAAAAGCCTTCGAAGACAATATGACAAAGGAAGCCGCTTCGTGGAATTCCAGCCACAATTATGGCCACAGCACGTTCGAAGAGATAACGCCAATGCATCATGGTATTTACCGCGAAACCCCAAAACAGTACCAAGCACCTGCGCGTAAACACCCTTATCTTGCCTAAACACGGCATAGGCAGCTGCATGTTATTTAGCCAGTATACATGAGGTACAAAACTCAAACTCGAGATCTCCAACAAGCCTTTTTGTGCTCACTGGCTCAACTTCCATATTCTATCACCTCAGCTCGCTGGGCAACCGTTGCACCGGAATCAGAACCTTGCCAAAATGCGCAGATTTCGGCCACATCGTATGTTGCAATTCCAGACAAACATACCTGCACTGCGCAACCGTCGCACCGGAATCAAAACCTAGCCCAAATGTGCTGATTTCAGCCACATAGCATGCTGCAATTCCAAACAAGCATGCTTGAAACTCGAATGGGCGTCCACTGCACTTGCAATTTGTTAGCACAGGCCTCAGGAGCGCGGTCGATTGCAAAGCCCGGGTTTGGTTTTAGGGTTTAGGGTTTAGGGCCCTAGCGGCAACAAACTTCAACTCTCGAAGAAACTAGATCTGCCTGCGGATCCGCCTACACGTCAGCGAGAGACCACCGCCAGAGATATCCAAACCATTGCCAGCATCGCAGTCGCACTGATCACCGATCAAGACCCTGCACATGAAGTTATCCATGAAATTCACCAAACAATTGATCCAGTCCTTGATCGCTTCCCACGCCGCCCTAGCAAAACCAACGGCCATGGCGCCGACTTTTTCAATTTTTTCAATGCCTTCTCTAATGGCATGAGCTGCATCCGCGATCTTGTTCCCCAGGGCACTTCCCACTTTGGCGGCCTGCTCGGCTGCATGCTCCGCGGCCGAGAGGGCAGCATCCGCCAAGTCCACGTATGCGTCCACCACCATCTCCCCCACATCCCCGACGGCCTCCGCGGCTGTGACCACAGCGTTCCCCAAGGAATTCGCCGCATCTTTGAGCTCCTGAAGTGAGGACAGCGAAATGGATCATCATCCGTCTTCCCTAACTACAGTATTACGTGCATCAAATCTTGCAGCATTACTCCGTGACAAAAGTGCAATTATGCCGCTCAGTCTCCGATGGCAGGGCGTCCACCGCAGTTTCCGCTGTCTCTACCACGGAGTTGCCCACCACCACAGCTGCATTGCCCACGGCGCTACCAACCGTCATGCCCACATCCGCGATGCCCTGGCCAATGGACTCGAAACCATCTGCGATGTCGTCGAAGAACTTGCTGGACACCACCGCATCTAGCTCCTCCGAGGATTGGCGTGCGCCGCGGCCACGGCCTTCGGAGCGCTGCACCAGTGCCACCTGCATCTGCGACTCATTGGTGTGGTTCAACGGGAGCAGGCTCTGAGCTGGGCTGAAGAGTCTCATTGTACTCGCCCTTCGCAAGGCTCTTCTGAAGTAGGGACCTGCCAGAAGCACACGTCTCCTCTCCCAGAGCCGCAGCCCACAGCATCACGAAGATGCAAAGCATGATTACCAAATGCTGCTTGGAGGAAATCCTCCAGCTCGGTAATCAAAGAGAAAAGTTTGACTGTAAGCCGAAGACAACCGCAAGTATGCTGCTTCTCTCCCATCCTTTCCTGAGAGTGCGATCCAAGCACATCCACTCGCATTACGCACATAAGTCCGTAGCTACATTGGCTATCGCATGCTATAGCTCCATCAGCTATCACATCTAAAGCTGGAAGCTAGCCGAAGCCGCAACGCACTTCAACCCGGACTAGACACTCCCCCTGCTTCGATTTTTTGCTGCGGCCTGCCGGAGTGAGAATGCAGCGAAGGTCGGTCACGCCCCTTCTAAGGACACTTCCTGTCAGAATCTATCACAACTGTCTGAAAGCGATATCGACTAGATGGCGTTTTACTGCCGTAGCTTCCGTATAGCGGCGCACTTCGCCAGCCGCACCCTCCCAGACTGCCACGAAGCGCTGCATGCTGTAGCCGAGGTGCCGAAAGTGCCGAAACAGCGGCATAAACGTGTTAGTGATAGTGCGGGTTGCGATTTGTCGCCAGACTGCTGACCAGGGAAGCATCGCTCAGCAATGTCTGCTGAGTCTCAGCAAGCCGTCTTGCATTGCTGAGGACGGGCCGGGGGAGCAGACAGCACGGCCCGCCTCAGGTCCGCGTTCGGCACGAAATCGTCCTGGATCCTGTGGCCTGCGCAAACCATCAGAAGCCCAAGCAAAACGAGGTAGCAAATGTAGCAAACAACCACGGCCGGGAGAACCTCCTCAAGCCTTCGCCTTTAGAACCTTGCGTGGCACTCTCTCATTTATCAAGCGCACGAACTCGTTTGGATGGCACACGAAGTGTGGCTTCACTGTACGCGGGGGACAAGCCACGAGGAGCAGGGATACTTCAATGTAGTTTGCTTCCCTGCCTCTTCAACACAACTCACCGAAGTCTCCGCAAACGGTGACGGCTGCAGCCGGGCTGACAGCCCAGCGTCATCTTTCAGACCAGGAGCCAAGAAAATCGTAAGAGGCACGCTGCCCTAGCCCCTCGCAAAACCGGAGATGAGCGGAGCCATGCGGCGCCTTGGCCTGGGAAGGGTAGGGGCCCCAGGCTTAGGAGCAAATGGCAGTTTGGGCGCTCACACGGTGGACGTGCTCGGCCTGGCCCCCAAAAGGCACGGCGGGCAAGCTGCTGGCAAGCAGCGCTGGGAGTGTCAATGTCAGCCGAAATGGCCAGGCAGCCGGCTGCCCTCGCGCCGTCTGCTTCCGGCCGCCACGAGGCCGCTGGCCAGCTGGAATGTTCATATAGCATACACCTCAATTGCAGATATGCGTGTTTGGAGGGCTGCTGGAGGTGTGTAGTCACGAGAAAGTTCTTTGCCTTCTGCCACTCCATTGGTTTGCAGGCCCTACAAGCTGCCGGATCTGCGAGAAGCATGTCCTGGGCCTCGTGAGCGCGACAGACTTGGTTTGCGTACTATAACACACAACATCTCATGGCTGCACAGCACAAGGGCCTGTGACTCTTGTGGGAGCCCTTGAAACTTTTGAAAAACGCCAGAAGCCCTGCTGTCACTGTGCGTGCCAAAATGAAGTTTGAAAGCAAAGAAAATGAAGTGAAGTCAACTGCGGTGAATACTGACTTAATCAATCTTTAATCGCGTACAGTAGGCGACGGAATACCGACACCCCAACCGAAAGTTAAGGCTGCAGGCTTGGGATTTAAAGTGTCTAAAATGTTTGGGGTTCCACGGCCGCGCGCTGCTTCTGGCCTCGCTGCATGCCATTACAACGGCATGCGAGTGGGCAAAAAGGCATGGGGGCCACCCTCCACCTTGCACCAACCTGATCTTCTTGTTATCTGCACGAGTTCCAGGCCCTTCCAGCCATGCAACCGCATCCTGGCCACAGCCTTGCTAACACGGCACCCAGTAGCAATAGTGACAGTTGTCGGAGTTATCGGTGACATTAGCTCTGTCTGGAAGGAGGGGCTGACAAATGGCACACTTGCCATCTCTGCGCTCGTTTCACAGACGCCGTAGAGAAAACCTACAACGTGCCAGCCTCAAGACAGACGTCGATGCGTCAATGACCCCCTGCACCTTTTGACTGGACTGAGACCCGCCACATGATTCGGGAAAGTGCCGTGCTGACTGCGCCGTTCTGCCTGCAAATCAGAGGTAGCTTGCGACATCTACACGGAGAGAAAGGTGACCGCTGCAAGCCTGCAAGCCTCAGCGGAGCCTCACGCTGCGGCAAGGGAGAGCTTGCAGTCAGGGTCTCGGACTCAGTGAGGCGCACGGGGCCCGATGCTCGCACTTGTCTTTCTCGACAGGGTCTCCTAGTGCCTAACAAGTGCTCACGCTCAACACGTTTTACCATAGACCCCGAGCAGCAAAAGATTTTAAGGGTCTTAACCTAGCGTGTGCTCGAAAATTTTGTTTTGGCACTGGGGCGGATGCTACCTCACACGAGCGGGGTTCTCACTCTTCCTGGACTCTTCGTTCGGGCACCACGTTTTGCGTCGAAGAGCATAAGGACGCCTGAGCTACGGTTTGCGCACGTTTATGGGTTCAGGCTAAAGTTGATGCTACCAAGCTATGAACGAGCGTCTTCAAAAATTGGAACACAGGCTTTCTCAAGCCATCTCTGCGATGACAGGCACAAAAGCAGCTCAATGAGGCAAGTACACTGAGTACACCCACCAAATGCACACATCTGTAGGCTCTTCAAAGCTGAACAGCTAGCTCGTAGTCATGCCAGCGACTTTCGGTTGGCGCCGCGCCGCATCTTGTAGCTCCTGGGCTCATGGATGCAGGCGTGTTGCTGAGTCTGTGGCGGAAGCTTGAACGCAAGTTTCTGGAGCGTCATGAACACAATTCCAAGCAACACTCTACTGTCGCGGCTCTGGACCCAAGATTGAAGCCAGTGTGCCATCTAGATCTAGTCCGGCGCTTCATCTGCTGTCCAGCATATGCCGCGCGTGGTGGCTGATTCCCTTCCTAAAGCTTCTGGCTGAACCGGGTTATTCCACCCGAAACTGTTCAGGCTCAAGCGTGCGCACCACCTTGGGGATGATATCTCAAGCTAGGCCCAGGTGGCTTTGCCTGGATTCTGGGCGAACACCATATCCTGGCCACGGAGTATGCCGGGCAGTCTTCAATGATTCAATGCACAGTCAGACTCGGCCAGCCGTGCCGCTGCCTTGCGATCAGCTATCCCGAGTGAGCAGGCAATCGGCTTCTGCACAATCGGCATGCGAACCCTGACGCATACGCTCATGCTGGAGAAGTTGTCTTCACCGCAAGCTTGCCTGCAGGCTGCCAAAGAGTGTATCTTTTAGCACAAGCCCTCTGCACAAGCACTGCAGAGGCACTGTTGGTCTAAACCCCACAATCTCCTACAATGCTGCTGGCGCTCACGAGTGGACCCTCAACACAAATAGCCTGCAGCATGCTCTGCAACCATGGGACTCTCTGCGTCTGTGCAGACAGTTGAACTCTGTTCCCAGGCTTGCCAGATGCGCCGCTGCAGTGACGTGCATCCGGTTTCCCTGCGCTCGCCAAGAAATGAAAACAGGCACCATGTGACAGGCATAGGCAACCTGAGCTAGAGTAGCTAGAGTGCCTGTATGTGAAGGCCAACAAAGGTTGAAATGTCAAGACAGCTCAGGCTTGTCCCAAAACTGGATCAGAATCCATATTCGGGAATGATCCCAAACAGTTGGGAACCCATCCCAGCACCAGGCCAAGCTTGATGAGTCTTGTTGCGCGCCAAAGAAAACATGGACCAAACAGATCCTGAGATAAGTGCCACACTTTCTTCACACCAGTCAAGCCTGAACACACGTCCCACCTCCATGGCCATGAGGCAGTAACACCTGAAGTCCTGCTGGACAGGTGCCCATCCAGGCTGCCTCAGGGCTGCCTCAGGCACTTACACAAAATGCCTGTTCTTCGCCAGCAGTTGACCACACCAACATGGCAGCTTTCTGCATGGAGTGCACTCTGCAGGCCGTCTGCAAAGCTCACGCCACATCATGCAAACCTCTGCTAGTACTCGGCACCTCTCTCCACTCCAAGCAAAGTGTTCCAACTGCAACTGTAGCTGAGCATTGTTGCTTTTGGTTTTGTGGGCGGTTTGTCTTCATGGGCCTGCGCAGGCCTACGATACGCTTCCACGTGGCATAGAGCCTGCACTTAGGCACAGCCGCTTCCACTTCTTACGCCTGTGCGAGCCGGCACGCCAAATGTAAACGGCTGCACGAGCAGCCTGGACTGGCCTCACTGGCATGCCTGCGGACGTGAGACCTCAATTGCCTGACAGATCTCAGAGGGCCAGCCAGCCTCGGGAGGCCTCCTCCAAAGCTTACACGGCTTAATCTCGAAGCACCCCAAGGAGACTGTGCAAGGGCAGGCGCCCGCCGCACTCAACAGCACGGGCGCAAAGCATGGCCACTCAGCCTCCCCCCAGCCAATGCTGAAAAGCCCTAAAACCCTCAGCCCAAAATCTAATCACACGCTCTCCAAGAAGGGCACTGCAGAACAGCACATGTGCACGAGCAAGCGTCCACGGCAAGCACTCTGCAACGCGCTTGCAGTGCTCACGGAGCCACGACACCATGCGGCTTGTGCTAGGAGAAGCTTGCCTAGCATGGGCACCGCTAGTGCCGTCATGGGCTTCACTCGTGCCATGACCTGCTGAGACGACTCAGGCGAGGTCCTCTCCCTCCTCCACCCAGCTTGTCATGGGGAGCGTTTCAAAGGAATCACAGTCTTTGTTCCGCGCATGTTTCATGTGAAGCAGGATTGCCCTAGGCGAGCTTACGTGGTCTGGTCGCATGCGGACCCTATCCTATCACAGAGCTAAACCAGATCCGCACTTCACTTGTGACTTAACACCGGCACCAATCCGGACTACTTCTGGGAGCCTCAGACTTGATGGTCTCTGCCAGACTATGTCTGGTCAACTTCCGAACTGAACTGAGTGGAAGATGTTTCTGAGCTTGGTTTAGTGCAGCTCAAATTGTGAAGTTTGCTTTTGGAACATGCCTGAGACCGAACTGCAGCTGCAGTCGCTTCTAGTTGAGCCTACGCCCTCCGACACGAAATACAAAAGATGGCCGATAGTTGCGACATGGGCAATACAAGCTTGGCGACCTGCCTCGACGACTCAGGCCACACCCTGTCCCCCTCCCACATTTGTCACTGGGAGCGCAAGTGGTGAAATATGCCTTGCGGTATTGCCATGTGCCGCGGGGCGCACGGCCCCCACTGTGCTCTGAGCTGCGCCCTTCCAATATCTGGCCTGAGACAGTCTAGCCTAGAAGTCTGTCATCCGATTGGACCATTTTGCAACTCTGTGTTCATGAGGCGATGGTGCTGTCATGCCTGCGGTAAAGCAGGCGGGCACAGCATGCTAGCAGCAGCCACTCGACCTGCTGGTTGCACGACCCTTTGGAGGGTCCAGACCTGCAAGAGACCCTGGCAAACAGCCGCCGGACACAGTCAGCGGAAGGGAACCTGGGCTGCTCAGCCCAGCGCAAGCGGCTCAGCTCCGAGTCGACGGCGGCGGCATGCCGGGCACGCTGGGCACGCTGGACACGCCATGGAGACCGGGTCGTCCTCATGCCATTACAAAACTTGGCCGTGAATTATCTTGAAGTTGCTATTACGCTGTTCCTGCGCTTCCATTGCACAGGATTCAAACTGCACGAAGATCAGCTCACGATGCTCTATCTATGCTTCAGCCATGCAAAGCCCAGCAAACCACAAGCAAAGTGGCAAAGTCCAAGAGCTCCGAGCTGACATGCCTCTGCGTCGTCGGGCGCGGATGGGTCCAGGCAGCATACTGGGCTCTGCACTGCCTGCGGAGCCGGCAGACTGACCTCGCATGCTGAAGTCCACCGCAGCGCCTTCATTTGGAACGTGGACGCAAACTTCCGCAACTTAGCATGCGAGTTCTCAAATCCGATTGGATTGGGTTTGTTGTTCGTGCACAAATTTGTTATCGTGTGGTCCAGGCATGTTCAAAAAGCATACCCTCGTCTGCACGGCCCTAATACTTGTGGAAAGTGAGGCAAGACCTCAACGGAAATGCTTTCGGCTCGCCCCTTCCCAGACAGTCTGGTCTCTCTTGTCAAAGGCAGTGTGCACAGATACAGGCTCGATGTCCAGCGCAGAAGTAGCACTGCCGAGAGCCTCGCTCGGCGGGCAAAAGGAGTACATGGCCTCTAGCGCATCACACCACGGTTTGGAGCGAGACCTCGCAGTACCAATAGTTGAAAAAGCCTGGGTTGGCCAGCCGTTTCACGTTTCATATGCGGACGAGCAGGGAACTGCGCGAGATCAGGATTATTGGAAGACTCATGTTATGGCCTGCGACGCATCTATGATAGTGCAGCTGGGAATAAACACTGCAAGTCGGAAAAAAAAAAATTGCTTCTGGCGCGGCTGGCCCGCAACCTGTTCGCTACACCTATAAAGGCAGTCCACATTGATGCCTATACAGGCTCGATCTCTTCGGCAAGAGTCAGCATGCCCAGAGCCTCGTGCTGCTGCACGGTCTCCAGCGGAGCACACCAGTCTGCAATGAAGTACTTGAGGCCAGGAGCACGAGGGGTATCGGAACCACAGAAGACCTGGCCTTCACCTCGCAGACAGTCTCCTTACACTCCCTGGCATGGTTTTAGCAGGGGTGTGAGAAACGTGCTCGAAATGATGGCGGCGTCGAGTCTCCACGGCATCAAGGCAAGATGCTCTTCGCCTCCAGGGTTTTTCTTGCAGCGGTCCCAGCAGAGCTTGGAGAACAGCCTGTCAGATTTGGTGGACACAGTGGTGATCGATGTGGGCGGTTTTGGCTTCCTTGAGCCCTTCAAGGCTTGGCGACTGAAGGTGGATGTTTTGAGCCTGGCTTGCCTCCGAACTCGGCGGCTCGAAGGAGCTTTATTTGAGGCCTCGCGCGGCCACCCCCACTGTTTTTTGTCGAAGGTCTCCGACCTGCAGCTTCAGGACCTTCTCCCTTCCTCCCTGGCTGCTTTCTTCTGGCCATGCCGGACCACGCCCTGCTCGCATTCTGCAAGAGGCGTCAGCCTGATTGCAGTGGCACCATGGAGGGCCAGGTGCTACGGTGCTTCTGCCGGCTCCTCCGCGGCTTGCTCATGGAGATGCTCAACGCTCACTTCCAAGACAAGGCGCGGCCTGCTGGCGCAAAGCTTATTGGATCGGACCCAAGCATACTTTGCCTAGCTTGCAGGCGTCAGCATGCCGCACATTGCCCCACAAGATGTTTGCGGCTGTGCAGATCTTCCTTATAACGCCTGGAGAAGGCACAGGGCATTTCCGAAAAAAACGTGTCGGTTTCAGGAAACTATCGACATTAAGTCTCTTTGTGGGGCTCTGGCAAGTCAAGTGATCTCACACAGCTTCGGACATGCACTGCTGTGACTGCCAGTCGCGCCGGGCTGTGTTCTCGTCTAAGAGATGCCTCATGACTGCGCGGTGTGCAACCTTGTGCGACCCAATGGCATCTGCAACCTCCAACATCACCTCGCGGTCAACATTTGTGAGTGCTGCTGTGGTGCATCCGGGCCCTGAAGCAACATGGAACATTCACTTCCGCACACGGCGTGGTGTCCGGGCGACAGAATGACCGCACATGCCGCTGAGGTAACTGTCATCCAAGCTCTTCACAGCCCAGCTGGGCTTGTCCAGAACAGTGCTCAGCCACTCAGCGAGCGGTGGCTCGCATGCCCTCGAAGTCGCCGCTACTCGGCGCCGCACGTGGCTCCAGTGGGCAAGTGAGAAACAAACCGCTTTTTAGCTAAGGTCCGGCAAGACATAGCGCAAGATTCTGCACAAGATTCTCGGACAGGGGCAAGCAGCACGAAGGCATGACGGCACAAATTGACAGCCTAGATTCCTAGATGCCCGCGCCTACAGACTTACAAGGTCCATTGACAAGAAAGCGCTGGGCATTGAACAACTGGCGTCAGCTTAGCAAGTCTTCAGCGGTTTGTCTCGCGTCCTGCCTTTGGGCGGCGGAGCGCAGATGGCTGAAGGTCAGAACTTCGATCAAGGCTTTCGATTACAGGCAGCATGCTGGCCCGGGTGTGTCGACTGACCTCACACGACTCAGGACCTGCGAGGCTGTGAGGCCTGCACTGCACGCGCGTTTTTTCATCGAAGTGACACGTGAAAAAAGAGGAAATCTTGACAGCATGACGTGCAACCCGAAGGCCCTTGCCATGTCCAACATTACCTCACCGTCAAGATCCGCTGCAAGATCATGGGAGACACATGGGGCACGTGCAGGCCGCTGACGCAAGCCTCATCTTTGCAGACCATGCTCGCAGCCTGCAGTGGCAGCGCTCAAGGAAGAAAATGAAGAAGCGATTCTTTCAGTTTTTGACAACTTGTCAAAACTATCAGCTCTGTGATGCTGTATGCATTCTCTACAATATTCCGCATTACGACTTCCCACGCTCGCCGCTAAGTTTGTCTGCACACGCGCTGCGTGTTCAGCTGTGTGGCAACTTGTGGCCGAGATGCAGTCAGCCCTGCGAACACCAGCCGACATCTGGATACACGGGCTCGGCGAAATTAAGTTCGACAAGTGCTGCCTAAGCTAGCTCGTTTGCAAAATCTTTCTGGTGCTTGCAGTATAGGATCTACTGTTGCTGTCATGAAACAAGTGCTGAGTTCCAGGGTGGCATGACCTAGACAAGCCTAGGTCCTTCCCTGATGCACTCTGCAGCAACCTTGTATGTGCGTCGGCTTGAGGCAAGCTTAAGCTGCGCAACAAGACTCATGCACAGGACGCCTTCGTGTCAGGGTGCCTGGGCAGAAGGTAGCACTGAGTGCCCAATACCCATCGCGACCCACACTTACAACACTCCTGCAACCAATGCCGCGAGCCCAGCTTGCTGTAATTTTGGCTACAGGCGCCGTGTGGTTCCCGCCAAGCATTGGTTTCTTGAATAGGTGCAGAACTGGTGCACCTGATCAGGTTTTGCCTAGTATCAGGATTACTTCCGCCTCCTCCGACTGACAAACATCAAAAGGGCACTGGCAAAGACAGCTAAAGGCACTCGAATCACTCGAAGTCCTCCAGCTGCTAAAGCGGATGAACGCGCAGTGAATGTTTTCTCGCAATTAGCTGAAAGTGTCGAGCCTCTTGCGACTCAAGGGGCCCCTTATTGGGCCGAGAGGTTAACGGCAACAACTGTTGCACATGCTCAACTGCTTAGACAGATGGATAGCCTGTGCATGCAACGTGTATGCGTCAGCTCACACTGACACGGAAGGAAAACTACAAGAATGCAACGCGAAGTCCCGGAGCCAAAGAGATCATCGCATGCTCGTTGAGCGAACTCATTTTATCTCACCGCACAGTCCAAGCACCCCATTCGGATTCCCGCATTGGTGTGAAGCGCGGGTGGCTGTTCCATCGCGTATAAGTGCAAGGGCCTTGAATGCCAACTGTGGCACGTGTGGGTTGCTCGCGTAGTGTTCCTCGATTGAAGTTTTGCCGTTGCGCTTGCTCCAACCTTTGGTTTGTTTCTTCGAAGTCTCGCCGCAGATTGTTGAGCTCATCTTTGGTCTCCTTGAATCTTTCAGACATTCCGCGAATTTCCGCTTGCAACTCGACATTGTAGTGGGTCAGCACTTCAATGCTGGAATCCCGCTCGTGCACCATGGTCTTTAAGGTACCCAATCTCAATGTCTGGCCGCATGCCTGTGGTTTGAATTTGTGCCGTTGTTGTCCTTGAGACGGTCCCGGGGCTCGTTGACACTCGTAGTCTTGCTGCGCTCGTAGAGGTCGGACTCGCTGGTGATTGCCAGGAGGTAGAGGATGAGGTCGTTGACGTTGGCGTGTTCGAGGTTGTGTTGTCTGCGTTGTCATAGTCGAACTCTTCCACCAATTCCAGACGAAGCCGAAGGCAATGAGGATGACCAGGAGGTTGATAGCCCACTGCAGGTCGACGAAGACCGTGAGTAGCATCGTAACACCGAATCGGTCGAAGTTCATCTCCGGGAGGTCCACGTGGTTGGTCGCGTCGACGACTGTCATCTCATTCGCCAAGACTGTAGCAGCCATGACTGCACGGGCCCGTTGTCCGTCTCCATCGAACAGGGCCTTGTAGTAGTGGCGACGGCTGCAGAATCGGTAACTCAACAAACTTGACATACAGACGATGCAGCGACGTGCATTATCTCATCCGAGCTGCTTGATCTGAGGCTCGACATGTGCGGCCAAGCGGTCGTAGCATCGGGAAATCATTCAGATCCAATTGCTGTAGCTGATGCTCTGAATCCTCCGCACCTCCACCAAAGGAAAATAAGGTCAAGCAGAAACAAATATTTTCCGAAGCCAAGCTCCCAGCGCACAAAGCGCAAAGAAGGGGGGAAAGCCTGCGAAAGAGACTTCTGAACACCTTTGCTGTCGTGCTGCCGACTCAGCGCCGCACGCCACGCCCGGTGTAGCGCCTGCGTCGGTGCCGCTTTTGCATGAGCGGCCGCAGAATAGTCGCAGGAGGAGATGGCTTGAACGCGTGGCGCCGAGTGCCGGGCTTGCAGTGCCAGTTGATCTCGTCAAAGGCGGCCTTGTTGAGGCAAAGCCTGCAACCGGAGGCAGAGTCGCCAGGCAAGAAACACAGGTGCAGTCGCCGAGTGCTCGCCTGAAGGGCGGTTTGCTCTTCCACATCTCGCCGGTGACATAGTCGCGGCCTGTACAGACCGAACACGTTTTGGCGCGCGCAACGGTGGCATGTTTCTGCACAGTCAACGCATGAGGCCCCGGCGGCCCAGCTCGTTGCAGAAGCGCTTGCTCTCGGCGTTCAGTATGATGCCGCCCACGCCGCGGAGGGCCTCAGGAAGCAGGCAGGGACGGGCGGGCGGAGCCGCGGTGCAGCGCGCTCCAAAGCAAACACGGCAAATGCTGCAACATCTGCCATGGCAACGTTCCCCCCTGCGGCGGCCTCGGCGGCGAGGAACTTGATCTTGGCGTGGGCGTCGTCGGGCTTCGCGAGGCCCGTGGGGTGGACCTGCACCCACTCGAGGTCGACGCTCTTCGCGCCGGTCTCCTCGCCCATCTTGATGCCGTCGCCGGTGCAGTGCTTGCCGTTGGTGGTGGGCAGGCGCAGCAGCCCCGGCCGGTGCTTGGCCAGCAGCGAGTTCTGGGTGAAGTCCTCGCCAAAGCCGCCTACGCAAAACAGGCCGTGTCTAAAGCAGCAAACGACACAAACCCCCCCTCGCACCGTGCGCCTGAGGCCAGGATCACAGGGCCGAACTCCTGGAAGGTCTGGCCGCCCTTCTCGTAGACGCAGACCACACAGGCCTTGCCCTCCGTCACCAGCTTGAAGACCTTGGGCCTTCGTGATGATGCCAGGTCCGTCTTCTCCGCGACCTGGAAACAGGAAACAGCACCACCGGACCCAGAGACAAGTGTTTGTTTCTTGCAGCTGCCTACAAGTTGCGCCAGGCTCCGACTTGGTGGAGGGTCCACAGCTTCAGCTCAGGCAAACAACACATGAAATCACAGGCATCCCTTGATACAACGAAAGATAGGTGATGGTCATGCCCGGGAAGTGCTCCTTGCCTCTGTGCGTCCGTCCAGGGACAGGTCCAGGTTGAACTTTTCCACCAGCCAGTCCTTAGACACGACAGCGTTGAGATTTTCTGGGTTTGGGGCCTGGCTTGTTCGCGGGTCGCAAGGTTTCGCTCTAAAGGGATCAGAGGCATCTCTCTGATATAGTAGAGTTCCTTCCCTTAGTTCTGGGCCGTCAGAGTTTACGGTTTTGTAGGCTTCTGGTTTTGAGGGCGTACTTTTCTTGTGAAAGACCCTTCCTGCTCATGGAGGTCATTGCCAGCCAAGTATAGATTCTAAAAATTTCTGACCTTCTTACCTAGCAGGAGTTTCCCTTCAACCCACCATACTTTACTTGGTGGCTACGTCAGAGCCCTTGGTGGTCCAGGCCCGAAAAATGGCCTCAAAAGGACAGCTTCGGGGAACCCCATGACACCTGTAGCACAACATGCAACTGGGCCCTTGGCCACATCATCGGCGCTGTTTACGCACAGCAGCCTCGGCCAAAGGCTCTCTTGCGTTTTGGGGTGCACATGGGATTGCAATAGGAACCAGAGTGGAGGAGCTCGAACTACAGTTTTTTATAAGGACAACCCGCACATGTTATGGTTTTTGGTTTTAGGGTTTGGGGTTGAAGGTTTGAAATGTAAGGCTTTGGGCCTGAGGACTCGGAATGGATGCTTGCCATGGAGGGTTTTTAGATAAAGGGTCTGGAGTTGAAGAGTTTCTGTGGGGAATTCAGGGGAAACAACACCCTTCAACCCTTCAAGTTACACCGCGCAAGAATGCCTCAAACACTGAACATACTCAACCCTTAGCCTTTCAGTCTACAACGTCAACCCAACGCCACAAACACTGA
>CAJNDV010021669.1:9415-24525 GCA_905221635.1 Symbiodinium sp. CCMP2456
ACGCTCTTCCGATCTGGTTTAGGGTTTAGGGGTTTAGGGGTTTAGGGTTTAGGGTTTAGGGCTTCCCGAAAGCAGGCCCAAAGAAAGGATCCTTGTGATTTGATCCAGGCAGCACTGATTTTCTCTGACTTGAGCCAACATCTACACCCGATTCGAAGATATTAGGTTTAGGGCTTAGGGTTTAGGGGAACAAGGCACTACCCAGGCCAATCGAAGACCCTAAAGACCCCATAGCATCATATGGCTGTAGTACCCTCATAGCACTAGTGTCATATCCTCACGGTATCCTTGTAGTAGCCTGAAAACACCCCCGAGCCCGAAACAATGACAGCCCCTTGTCTTGCAAAATACGCTCTTTCGGAACCGTTACGGAACAAGGACGAAACGTATGTCACCTGTTCCTACTGCCCCTCTCTAAACTCCAGGGTACGCACCAACTCCCGTCCTCAACTGACAAGACCGTAGCAGGACAGGTGTCAGATGAGTTTTTCGACAACATTTGAACAAGTAATCTCTAGTCTTAGCATCACGACTTGGCATCATGTAGGAATATACAGAACCTTTGCGATTAAATCCTCAACCCTAAACTAAATCCAAACCTCTCAGTTCAGCTCCACAACAACCGCTGACTCATTCAGCACGCTCCCCCCCAAACAAAAACGCCGAACCCATAACGCCTAAAGGTTTAGGGTTTAGGGTGTAGGTGTTTAGGGTTTAGGGTTCAGTGGACCTTGTAGTGAAGTACCTACTCTCAATGCGCAAAGGTTCTGGTAGATTCGGTCTGGTTGGGTAAGGGCTTGTGGATTTTGGGTCGGGTACCTCTGGAATCATGCAAGGTTGCGAAACCAGATCGTAGCACTCAGTCTCGAATCCCCAGGTTTGAAAGCTTAACCCTGAAACCCTAAAGCCCAACCCCCCACGAAAAATAGCCACAACCAGAGAGCATACGTTTAACGCCCATCCTTATAGAGCCCCATGAAGCTCTGTAGATACCCGTAGCGCCCTTAGAACCGTCAAAGGAATAATATGATGACCCCTTGGAGTTTTATTTCAAAAACGTATTTTTTCAAGGCGCACGAAAGCCCATAAAAAGTCTTGAAGTACCAGCCTCGGAGTAGCTAGCAACTCGGCTGGCAGCACCGGCGGCTGCTGAAGCAATCGGAATCTGATCCTCCACCGTGCGGAAATCCTAAACCCTAAACCCTAAACCCTAAAACCCTCTACAACCTGAACCCTAAACTCAAAAACCCCAAACCCGAAACCCTAAACCCTAAAACCCTAAACCCTAAATCTTAAAACCCTACAACCCTAAACCCTAAACCCCTAAATTAAAGCCCTGAAACCCTTAAAATCCTAAACCCTGAAACCTTAAACCCTGAAACCCCAAACCCTAAAACCCTTAACCCTAAAACTCTGAATCCTAAAACACTGAAACCCTAAACCTAAACCCTAAAACCCTAAATCCAAAACCCGAAAACCTAAACCCTAAAACCCTAAACCCTGAAGCCGTGGGCGTAGGGTTTCACATGGGGTGATCGGGTTCATGCCTGTGGGGTTTATCGGGCTTAGGGTTTCTGAGTCAGGATGTTTCAAGCTTTAGTGTTTAGGGCTTAGGATCTGTTTTTTGTTGAAGGGGAGGGGGGGTTGGGGGGCAATGTAGCGGCCTGAACAGTTAAGGTGGGATTTTGAGGCATCAAGCAGCTTTCAGACGTGTATAGATTACAAAATCAACATGTACCCCAAAACCCCCCATACCTTATGCTGTTTATAAGCTCTCTCTCTCTCTCTCTATCTATATATATATATATATATGTAAGAAGCACATTAAGGAACTCGAAGAAAAGTCTTGGGTGATCGATCAGGTCCCCGCAAAAGCGCCTTGGAGAACACTACTTCTAGCACCCTCTATGAGGAACCCTAAGGGTCCAAAGGACCCAGCTGTTTACGGTTTAGTGGGTTTAGGGTTTAGGGTTTAGGGTTTAGGGTTTAGGGTTTAGGTTTTGGGGCTTGAGGTTTGGGGTTTAGGGTGCTTGGGTTTGGGATAGTAGTTTTGTAGGCTAGTATTTGGAGAGTTTGTGACTATAAAATGCTTAGACCCTTAGGGGAATAGTGTTGGGAATTCTTCAAGCCCCTCATTACACCGAGAAGGTGTATGGCAAAGGATTGTGAACTTTTCGGATGTAAGACCTGTAGCCATAGACAATGCTGGGCAGGGCTTAGCGCTTCGGTTTTAGGGTTTCAGCTACAGGGCTTAGGGCTTAGGATTTAGGGCGTCAGGGCTTGGCGTTTCGAGCCCCTATAAGCTGAAGTTGCATAAGTCGTGCGATGCTTCGATGGAACCTGTGTTGGGTTTAGGGTTTAGGGTTTAAGGAAATCTCTAAAAGGCCAAGCCACCCTCGAAGATCACACCGAGCAGTGGAAGGCAAAACCCAAGAAAAAACAACCTTAACCCCCAAAGCCCTTAACACTATACAAAAAAAACACTGAACCCTAAACCTAAACCACTAAGCACTAAAGCCCTTAAAAGCCCCAGAAGCTTTTCAGGTGTACGGTTTCGTGGAGGCCCTTTATAGTAGAAGCCAGAAAGTTGGAACATGATTATCCCCATGCCCTTAAGGTAAGGCGTAAGAGATCCTAGCACTAATCCTCCTAAACCCTGTTCCAACTGTCTGGCTCCTACTAACCCTAAACCCTAAATCCTAAACCCTAAACCCTAGACCCTAAACCCTAAACCCTAAACCCCAGACCCTAAACCCCAGACCCTTAACCCTAGACCCTAAACCCTAAACCCTAGACGATAAACCCTAAACCCTAGGCCTAAACCCTAAACGCTAGACCCTTGACCTAAACCCTATATCTTAAAGTCCAGGGCCCGTCCCCGCCACTCCTGGTACTGCTTCACAAGGTAGACCAACGTGCTCGGCAGCTTCGACGAAGCGACTAAGGAGGCCGACTCCGGCGAGAGGGATGTGAGAAGAGGGCGCAGCTTGATGAGGGCTTCCTCAAGGGGGAGCTTTTCGGGGGCTTTAGGGTTTCAGGGTTTAGGGTTTTCGGTTCTTTAAGTTTTTAGGCTCTTATGTTTTAGGGTTTTGGCTTCCACTATCGGCGCCTTCTTTCAAAATAGTAATGCCGAGGAGCCAAGCAGAATAGCACCAACTATAAACCCTAAACCCCTAACCTTTAACCCTTGAGTCTGAGAAAGGGCCTTTTACCTGCAAGACTCCCGCTCACCTGGAAGTACCAAAACTTACTTGTTTTGCAGGGACCCTAAACCCTCCATACTCGGGCTTATGTGGGTTGGGTTTGTAATAAGGACCTACTACAAAGTAGTTCGAGGTGGAGTGGACGGCTTGGTGTTGGGATTGGTGGGATTTTTGCCGGTGAGGACTCTTGGCACTGCCGAACCGTACTACTACTACTACTGCTGCTGCTGCTGCTGCTGCTACTAGTACTACTACTACTACAACAACAACAACTACTACTACTACTACCACCACTACTGCTACTGCTACTGCTGCTACTGCCACTGTCGTGTTGCGGCCCGCTTGTTTGGGGATTGTTCGACCGTGCAGTTCCGGATTTCTCAATTGCTGGCGGGCCGTTTCAGCCACGCCCCACACCCTAAAACCTTAAACGACAAACCCAAACACCTCCACAAAAAAGGAACTACAGTGGAGCCGACAGGCAGAAACCGCGAACTTTCTAAGATGGACCAAAAACATATATATATATATATATATACACAATATGTGTATATATGTATTTATATATATATATATATATGCATGTGTTATATATATATATATATATAATAAAATAATAATAATAATAATACTAAGAATAATAATACTAATAATAATAATACTAATACTAATAATAATAATGATAATAAAAATAATAATAATAATAATAATAATAAATAATCATCATCATCATCATAATAATAACAATATAATAATAATAAACAATGATAAAAATAAATAAATAATAATAATAATAATAATAATATATATATATATATAAATCAATAAAGCCAACAAGTTTACAGTTCTCCCATATGGCCCGCTTAGATCCTTTATAGACCCCTTGATGGACCCCATGCAGGAGCCCTTAAAGGAACCCTTGAAGGAACCCAAACCCTAAACCCTAAACCGTAAACCCCTAAACCCTAAACCCTTAAAGGAACCCCTAACAGTCCTCCATGTCGGACTCTTCGGTCGACGGGTTCTCGAGAACCGCTGTGGCACACTTCAGCACATGCTCGCTCATGCTAGTGGCCTTCAGGGGGTTTAGGGGGTTTCGGGGTTTAGGGTTTAGGGGTTAAGGGTTTAGGGTTTAGGGCTTAGGGTTTCGGGTTTAGAGTTTAGGGTTTAGGGACATGCTCGCTCATGCTAGTAGCCTTCAAGGGGTTTAGGGCTTCGGGTTTCAAATGCAATGCAATGGGCCCCTAAGCCTTAAACTCCCTAAACCCTGAACTCCCTAAACCCTAAACCCTAATGCCCTTTCATCCGCAGGAAGCTCACCCCTATAGGGCCTTCAGGGGATTTCAGGCTTCCGGAAGAGCGCAGGGTGTAGAGTCTGGTAAGGTGTAGGGTTCATGAGGGGCCTTCACCCCTAAACCCTAAACCCGAAATAGAAACCTAAACCCCAGATAGAAACCCTAAAACCGAAACCCTAAATAGAAACCTAAACCCCAAATAGAAACCCTAAAACCGAAACCCTAAATAGAAACCTAAACCCCAGATAGAAACCCTAAACCCGAAACCCTACATAGAAACCCTTTGGGGTTTGGGGTTCACTCGAGGCCCGGTAGAGTCCGGAGAAGGGTTGCGCTTCAGCTCGCAAGCCGAACCCTGAACACCACTTGGTTTAGGGTTTAGGGTTTAGGGTTTAGGGTTTACTATAGAAGCCTAAATAATTACCAAGATTCGTCCTCAGGGCTCCTTGTTATAAGTATACTATGAAAGCGCCCAAAATCCTGTTCTAATCATTAAGGCGGCTACATTAGACACCTTTTGGTGGATAAGGGGTTTAGGGGTTTAGGGTAAACCCTGAGCCCCACTACTATTCCGAAAGTAAGGTGTTTGTGCCTTGGCGTTTTGGGCTTAGGGTTTAATGTAGTGGGCTTAGGGTCCGAGGTTACAAGTCCAACAACCCTCAAAAGGAGCCATGAGACTCTTTACCTCAAGGCTACACCAACAAGGGCAAACCCGAGTCTATTCCCTGAGTAAGGTTGTACCCAAAATAGTAAATACTTTGGCCTTCAAGTAGTCCCTATATAATAGGTACTTTGGGGCCAATGCATATACTAAAAAGGACAAAAAGCACCCACAGGGATTAAGGGATGAGAAGGTTCCTCTATATTTTTCAAGGGACAGTAAACAACAATCACAAAATGGGGAATCCAAAGGAATGGTAAATGTAATGATCCCGGCTTGCAGTTTTGTCCAGATGGGACTTTCCGAAAATTAGGGGTACCTTATGTTGGGGTCCTTATAATAAGGATCCTACTATTTAGGGTACTATATTAGGGTCCCCTATTTTCGGAAACCCCCAGATTTGAGAGCAGAAGCTTGTTGCAAGGCCTCTTCGAGGCCAGCCAAAGCCTTCTCCACGCTCATGGAGGGCATCTCACCTTCGTCTGTTCTTTTTGAGCCGGGGGGTTCGGGGCCAGCCCTTTTTGCAATCGATGTCTCGGGACCGCGAAGCCCTTGTGGACCCGCAGCAATTGGAAGTAATTACCGCAAGAAGCACCTAAGCATAAACTGTTAGAAGGTAATTTTCCTGCGACGGGGTAGGTTTCAATTGTGGTTAGGTGCCCGCGAAAGCCCTCCAGAGGCTGGAATGCAACACCGATGACGAGCGCCTGTCTTGTGAAAAGTTGACTACGGGAGCATGAAGGCCACGAATCTCAATCGGACCAAAAAACCACGCACGAATTTCCAGTTTAGGGTTTGGGGCCAGTTTAGGGCCGGTGATCTTTGGGACTGGTCTTGCCCAGGACGGCTTGCAGTCTTGGCTTTCCGTTTGTTTTTTTGTTCGGGGGAGGGTTGGAATGTGCAACGCTCAAAAATCTCGGATTCAGAGTTTAGGTTTGGGTAGGTTTTAGGTTTAGGGTTAAGGGTTTTTCTTGGGCAAGGGCGTCTGCGATAACCCCAAACACAGTGCAGCGGGCTGCTGCTCTGTTCGTACTTCTTGTCCCCCCAGTAGCCCTTGCCAGTCATCTTGTTCTGCCCGTAGCTGCCATAGCTCCACTTTCCGCTGTTCATCTTGCTACTGCTCTGACCTTGGTTTAGGGTTTAGGGTTTAGGGGTTTAGGGTTTAGGGTTTAGGGTTTAGGGTTGAGGGATTTAGGGTTTAGGGTTTAGGCTTGGTTTGGACAGGAGATTATCCTTTCCAGGCACCGAAACCCTCAAAGTGTGTAGGACGGAAGGGTTTAGGGTTTAGGGTTTAGGGTTTAGGGTTTAGGGTTTAGGGTTTAGGTCTGCCAGACAAGAGAACATGGAGTCTTCAGCAGAACTACGACCAAAACCAGAACTCAGGAAATCTACGTTGGCCTAAACCCTTAACCCAAAGCTACGTTTGCGATGTACAACAGACTAAATTAAACAGTGCTTCTCTCGGTTGTCGAAGCGCAGTCTATGGCTTCACCAAGGCTTGAAAGCAACACCCGACATTCTGAGACCCCGGATAGAATTGTCCAAACAATACTCGTCAACATCATCAACATCCGGATGCTATTTCTGTATGTAATGCAGCCTATTACCATTCAGTGTCTCGCGGGTGTTGACACTTGATTGGGACTTACAGCTTACATACAGCCTTGGCGGTCCAAAGTGAAAAGTAATTGGATAACTGAGTCGAATGGAAGTATATGGACTATTTGGTAACCTCAACCCTAAAACCTTGAACCCCTAAAAATACAAACTCGATCTACACCCTTAGCCCTTCAAAGAAGACCACAGGTTCCCTAAAAGGATCAATCCCTAAACCCTAAACCCTATAAACCTTAGATCCTACGTCCAAAACCCCAAATCCTATAGATCCCTTAAAAAAGCCCTTCAAGGAACCCTTATGTTGTCCGGAAAAAACCTTCAAAGTTGTGGTTCCCATGAAAACCCTAAACACTATAGATCCCTTCAAGGAACCCTAAACCCTAAACCTTAAACCCTAAACCCTAAACCCTGAACCATCGAGTCTGGAGCCAAGTGTCCGTATCCGCTGGTGTAACCCCAGGTGCCCTTGCCGCCACTCATCTTGCCTAAGGATCCCTCGTGGGTTTAGGCTTAGGGTTTCGGGTTTAAGGTTTAGGGTTTAGGGTTTCGGGTTTAAGGTTTAGGGTTTTGGGGTTTCGGGTTTCGGGCTTAGGTTTAGGGTTTCGGGCTTAGGGTTTCGGGTTGAGGGTTTCTTGTTCAGGGTTAGGGTTCAAAGTTTGAAGTTTAAAGACTTAGGAACCTAAGACCGCAAAAAAAGAAAAGGGCCCACCGGAGACCTAGTGGCCGACTTGAGCGTAGCCTTCCGGGCGGCGGCGGGCGAGTGAGTCTACCTCGAATGCACGCAGCTTGGGCGGCGTTCGGAGGCGGAACAGAAAAATCACTTTGATTTGGCATGCTACTGTTTAGGGTACTGCAAGCACATATTTGTACAAAAGGGTCCAAAGGTCCGAATACACACTTCGTGGGGCTTTCAGAAACAAAAGCGATTCACTCTGTCCCGAAACCCCTCCTAGAATCATCCCAGAAAACCGAGTCCGTAAAGCTGCAAACCTACCCATCAAACCGCGAGACATCCAAATTGATGCCAGTGGTCCTTAAACCCATGCCGACTCCCGACCCACCAACACGCAAGCCAGGAAGGCGCGCGGTCGGGGATTTAAGGTTTAAGGCCTGGGGTGTAAATGAAGCGCTTGCATTTCGAGACCTCCCATATGCAACCCCACGCGCTGCCTTAAACTACCATAGCCTACTTCCTCGTCGGCTCTTCTTAACACTCTGATACAGAGTGTCCCGCCAGAAAGTAAGTGTTAGTATACCCTAAAGATTGAGTCAAGGCACCTTTGCGGCCATCCTACACTCCCCGGGCGTCAGAGCACACAACTCAAGGTGGCTTTCTCGAGCCACAGCTGCGCAGACGCAGTCGATTCCACAGCCCTACAGCCAGAGACTCGCAAGCCCCTTTAGGGTTTAGGGTTTAGGGTTCTGAATTCAGGAAAATTCCGCGCAAGGCAATTCAGGAAGAACTTGAGTGGGGCAATGTGAGCTATATAACTGTTGCTTGAAACCTAGGGCTTAGTAGGGCCTAGACTTAAAGCGGCTTAAGGCATTTGAGGTTGCGGGCATCAACTGTGGAGCGCATGCTTGTTTCAGGCTCGGCCTCAAAAAGGGTTTAGGGTTTAGGGTTTAGGGTTTAGGGTTTAGGGTTTAGGGTATGGATTTTAGGTCATCTGGGCAGCTTTCAAACTTAGGGCCCCTCTCGAGGTCCCAAACATCGTACGGCACCATCACAAAAAGGACCCTAAAAAGGGACACATCAAAGCGCAAGCCAAATCCTGCAGCATCACCCAACTACTAAGGGTTTAGGGTTTAGGGTTTAGGATTTAGGGTTCAGGGTTTAGGGTTTAGGGTTTACCAACCTCCAAGATGCATCGGGCTGGTCTTCATATCGACCCAGGCCCGCTTTTGGGCATACTACCGGGAACTCTACCAGGCTCTTGGTGGTCGTTGAAGGGTTTAGGCTTAGGGTTTAGGTTTGGGTTAGGGTTTAGGGTTTAGGGTTTAGGGTTTAGGGTTTAGGGTTTAGGGTTTAGGGTTTAGGGTTTAGGGTTTAGGGTTTGGTTTTGGGTCCAGGGTTTTGGGTTTGGGGTTTAGGGCTAGGGTTTAGGGTCTTGGGGTTGAGGTAAGGGGTTAGGGTTACAAGAAGGCCTTCCTAACCTTGCAACTGGTGTGTATCGACGGCCGACGGTTTCAATGCTTCCTTCAAGCTCAACATAGGTCCCTGATAAATCCTCTTCTTTGTAAAGGCCCGACTAGCAAAATTCCCAACAATTTTCGTTTCTGTAATTCCAGGACCTACACTGGTTCCCTAGTCAATTATCAGAGGGTTCGAAATGATTTGTCAAACTTTTCCGTATGGACAAACTGATTAGACTTAACACTGGAGGCCTGGTATTGGTGACTTTAAGTGCGCCACAAGGGCTGCTATCAGAGTTACTGTACGGGTTCTATATTTGGGCAGTTCTCGAAATTAGGGCCCGGTCGAGCTCTCAAACATAGTATGGCACCCTAGTCACAACGACCCTTGAAGGGACGCTACTTTAGAGAACTACCTAAAAGGGATCTTTGAGATCCAAGGGTCTTAGCAGTACCCCAGACCCCCTAAACCCTAAACCCTAAACCCTAAACCCTAAACCCACATGGCACTTGAGCTCCAAACCCTCGGGCCTTCTAGAACCCTTTTAGCACGCTTGTAATAACCCCCTAAGGGTCCATGTGCCCAACTAGTAGATACTTTGGCCTTAAAGTAGTCCCTGTAGAGGCAATTTGGGGCCATTGTATATACTTTATGAATACATGGACCTTTAGGGATCCTTACAACAAGCCAGGTGGTACTTTAAACCCTAAACTCTAAACCCCCACGGAACCCTTTGGCACCTTTACAGTAACCCTTATACTTACTTCCCCCCAAAGCCGGAAAATAAAATGTTAAACTTTCATATTACTAGTAAACTATAAGAACCCAGAACATTTAAAGGTTGGGTAATTTAAAGGTTGGGTATTGGAGAACTAAGACACATGAATAGTGGCTTGCCCGATCTAGCAACACGCTATACTGCCGCAGAGAAGCCATGCCAAGGTTGTTCTTGATCCAATCATCCTCAGCCGCCGTGACTTTCGGTTGGGGTTTGGGTTTGGGGCTTAAGGTTTAGGGTTTAGGGTTTAGGAGTTTAGGGGTGGAGGGTTTAGGGGTTTAGGGTTTAGGGGTTTAGGGGTTTAGGGTTTAGGGTTTAGGGTTTAGGGGTTCAGGGGTGGAGGGTTTAGGGGTTTAGGGGTTTAGGGTTTAGGGTTTAGGGGTTTAGGGGTTTAGGGGTTTAGGGTTTAGGGTTTAGGGCATGAGGACAAGGATCTTCTACCTTTTGGCTTCCACTGCAACCTCATGCTACGAGGCCTAAACCCCGAAACCCTAAACCCTAAACCCTAAACCCTAAACCCTAAACCCTAAACCCTAAACCCTAAACCCTAAACCCCCTTTTGATTTTGCTTGCACGGCATACTCTGATTGCCTGAACACTCCTACATTGGCATGCCTTGGAGTGGAAGAGTCAAGGCTATGGGGCTTTTAGCCTCGTGTTTGGAGCTCTTTAGTACGGGTTTGGGGTTTAGGCCTACAAGGCCTGTAGTTCAGGGCTTAGAGCTCGTCGGTATTGAGATTTTAGGCGAAGGATGCTGAAAGTGTAACTACCTAGGTACTCTGCGCGTGCTTTGGGGATCTACGCAGGACTGACGGTGCAGGGTTTATGAGTCTGGGGTGTGAGGGCTACTGGAGCGGGATGCAGAGTGTCCGGGCTAAAATGCCCTTTAGGGCTTCGGGTTTAGGGTTCAAGGTGAAGGGTTTAGGAGACGATGAAGGGCTTCTGGAGCCTGGTACTGGCGTACGGGAGGAACTAGCTCAACGCGTTCTGGTATACGAATGTTTGCCAGGTGGAGAGTCGAGGTACCCTTATTATGTCGATCACACTCCCAAAGATTTAGGGCTTCGAGCCTTAGCACCTCTAAACCCTGAGCCTGATCTACGACTCCCGGGTTCTGGGATGTCGTTCGGGTAGATAACGCTTGGCGAAGTCACTCCCACTTAAAATCTAAGCCGCCCGCAACAGAGCATCAAGCAACAAGTCCGAACTGGCTCCTATGTCTGAGAAAGCCCTGCCCTAAACTCGACATGAAACACAGCGCTACTCATAAACATTCCAAAGAGAGACGTACTAACACAGTTCCATGAAGCTGTACGAAGATGCCGCAACCTTGCTCCTACGGTCGAAGGGCCTTGGGGGGACTATGGAAAGGTAAACCTTAGGGCCTTAGGCATGAAATCTGGATTACAGTTACCCTAAACCCTAAAAATACTACTAGACCCTAAAGCCTGAACCGTTGGGATCATATGAGGATTGTGGTACCCCAAATAGGTTCAAGGTCACCTACTCTGCTACTAGGCAAAAACGCGACTTTATGGAATCCTTAAGGGAGAGGCTTCTAAGGGGGGTATATAACCCAGTAATCCCCAATTCTCCCTAGTACTCCCTTAGGTTCCCTAAAGCTCCCGAGGACCCTCCCCCCTTGAGCCACCCTCCCTTAAGGATCCCAGAACGACTGCAACAAGCCGAAGATGGATGTTGGCAGTTGGTACAGGTGTGGGTAGTTCCCTAAATTCGGGTCCCTTTTTCGGTCCCAAAGAAGGTACGGCACCCTTATGAAAAGGACCTTAAAAGGGTTATGGTATCTGCTTTGGCTGTAAAGTGGTCCCTGGGTTTCGGGTTTGGGTTTAAGCTTTAGGGTTACCGTATCTACTTTGGCGTTGAAGTAGTCCCTGGGTTTACTGTAGGGTTTAGGGTTATGGTATCTACTTCGGATTTACAGTTGTCCCTATAGAGCATCTTGAAGCCAAAAGTAAATCCTATAGGAATACGTGGGCCCTTGGGATATTCCAACTGAAACTGTAGTCGTAAGCCAATGGTAGCCTCGGTAGCTGCAACTATTCAGCTATGCTGAACCTCCAAGTAAATCCTGCCGGGAGAAGCCCAGTAGCCCTTGCTTAAGGAATGCACCTAGAAATGCGGTGGGCGCTACTATAAATATGCTTGTTCGACATATATTCCTTAGTAAACCCTAAACCCTAAACGATTGATCATGGAGATCTCTATGGGTGAGCACAGGCCACATTGGCCCCAAGTAGTAGGCAAGCTGCCGAATCCAGTATCTGGTGCAGCTCCAGCGACCTGATTCAAGAGGCTTCCAACACTCCGAACCCTACCATACCCCCAAACAGCCGACCTTTGGAACTGCAGTATTATAAGTAAACCTTCGTGCGTAACTACATAAGCAAACTATCAAAGCATACTGCTGAACCAGAGAAAAAGAAGGTTTTGGGAGAGTTAAGGTACACCTTACAATAGCCCTATAAGGGTGAAATCAGAAACACAGCACGTAGACGTCAATCTCAAATCCGGAACCCTAAACCCTGCACCGTAGACCTTAAATCTTAGTAGATAAACCCTATACCGACCCTTAGCTCTAAATTCCTAGACCCTAAACGTCCGTCTGAAACCCCGAAATCCCTCACCCCATACCCTAAACCTTTAAATCCAAACACAACTCCCTATAGAACCGAGACAACATCATCATGCTCCGGAATGCTCTGAACGCTTTATAGTTCAACCCTAAGCTCTAAAGGGTTTAGGGTTTGGGGTTTAGGGGTCATAACAAGACACCGTTTTTCTTCGTAGGCAAACTCACTTGTCCGGTGCCCGAGGGGAACCAAGTGCTAGCTTACATTGGGGTTGTAATGCCAAAACAGGCCACGGGTGACCTGTTCTGCTTGTAAGCAAAGACGAAACCACGAAGCCACCCTAAACCCTAAACCGTTAACCATAGTTATAAACTAAGCCAGACAAGGCTTTTGCAGCTGTGGGATCATCTTGGGGAAGACCTTCACCCTAAACAAACCAGAAACCCCTCACCTCATATAGAAGCTTTGGACCATACTGTCATAGGATCAGCCTGCTTGGAGCTGTTGGAACAAGTCAGGGCCCCGTACTATACATATACCATGATACAGCCGGAAAACCTGCTGAAATTATTCAAGCCCCTGTACGATCGAATCCTTAAAGGAATATTTTCAAGAGCCACCATTCCAACTGCTCGGGCCTTCATAGTACCCTGAACCCCAAACCCCAGACCCTAAAGCTCCTCAGCCCCAGACCTTGATTCTAGACGAACAAAGGCTCCCAAATTCCGTACTCCAACAGCCCTTTTTAAGAGCCCTCTAAGGGGACCCTTTTCTACTTCTGTGGCCCCAAACCCTAAACCCTAAACCCTGTAGCCTAAACCCTACAACCTTGAACCCTAAACCGAAGACCCCAAAAAGAAGTTCAGGCCCAGAGGCTTCGAGATGTCCAAGCTCTCCTTCACGCGGAGTAAGGCAGCGTGCCTTCGGCCGCCGGGGTTTAGGGTTTAGGGTTTAGGGAAGCAGGGACACGGCTTTAGGCGTAGGCATGCTTGGGTTTGGGGGGTTCAGGGATTCGATTTCAGGGTCCAGGATGTAGGATTAAGGGTTTACGGTTTAGGGCGTAGGGTCAAGAGTCTAGGGTTTAAGGTGTCTTTTTTGTAGGGGCCGTCTTATGTAGCAGCAGCATAGCAACCAGAATAAGGTGCAGTTAAGGGGTTCTTAAACGGGATAGCTGCGGGTGGTACAGGTTCTTATGTGTAGACGACTGAGGCTTTATGGCGTGGCTTCAGGGCTTCAGGTTGAGGGCTTTAGGTTGAGAGTAGAGTGTTGACCTCTACCGGTGGATCAACCCTAAGCCGTAAACCCTAAACCCTACTGATTTCGAAGGTTGCACCCATCGACACAGGGTCATGGCCAACTTGTTGGCAGGCTTTCGCCACAGCCTAAACCCTCCCTTCAACTATCATAACAAATCTTTGGGAAGTTCTTGTTACAGTTTAGGGCTTGGCGCTTTGGGTTTAGGGTTTGTTACGAGCCACACCATAAATTTTGTGGGACCTTACATGGTGCAAGGTATCTCCAAACTACCCATAAACCCCATACTACCCTAAAAGCCTAAACTCTAAACCCTAAAACCCCAAAAGTCCTAAACCCCAAAAGCCCTAAACCCTATAAGCCCCAAAGACCCTAAACCCTACCTGCCCTAAACCCCAAACCCTAAACCCCTAAAGCCCTAAAGCCCTAAACCCTATGAGCCCCAAAGAGCCCTAAACCCTACCTTGCCCTAAACCCCAAACCCCAAAGACCCTAAACCCTACCTTGTCGAGGTCTCGAGAGTGCTGTGCAAGCACAGGCCCGAGTCTGCAACACGCGGCTTTGCAGCCCCGGAGCAAGGATTTTAAGGCTTTAGGGTTTAAGGCTCTAGGGCTTTGGGGTTTTAGGGTTTAGGGTTCGAGGGTTTTTGGGCTTTAGGGTTTAGGGCTTTGGGGTTTTGGGCTTTTGGGTTTTAGGGCTCTAGGGATCTAGGGCTCTAGGGTTTTAGGGTTTAGAGTTTTGGGGTTTAGGGCTCTAGGGTTTTGGGTTTAGGGCTCTAGGGCTTTTGGGTTGTTGGGTTTTGGGGTTTAGGGCTCTAGGGCTAGGGCTCTAGGACTTTAGGGTTTTGGGCTTTTGGGCTCTAGGGGTTTTGGGTTTTTAGGGTTTAGGGCTCTAGGATTTTTGCGGTTTTAGGTTTTAGAGCTGTAGGGCTTTAGGGTTTTAGGGCTTAGGGCTTTAGTGTTTAGGGTTTGAGGGTTTTAAGGTTTAGGCTTTACGGTTTAGGGCTTCGGGTGCAGGGAGAAGGCCAAGCAGGTGCCGACGACCCCAAGGCGAAAGACCCTAAACCCCTAAGCCCTGAACCCCTAATCCCCAACCCCTAATCCCTAAACCCTGAACCCTGAACCCTAAACCGCTAATCCCTAAACCCTAAACCCTGAACCCCTAAACCGCTTATAACCCCTAAACCCTAAACCGCTAATCCCTAAACCCTAAACCCCTAAACCCTAAACCCCTAATCCCCAAACCCTAAACCCTTTAAACCCTAAACCCTAAACCCATGAGAGATGGTGGGGAGCAGATCCAGGCACGCACAATGGCACCAAAGGAGATGGCAAAAGAGGCCCAAGACAGAACAACTCTAAATTGATGTAGGGGACTTAATAATTAAGAATAGGGTTTTGGGAGTTCCTTCAACGGGTTCCTCAAAGGGTTCCTTAAAGGGCTCTGCCTATGTTAATAACTACAAGTCTTCTAATCTACAGCCGCGTCAAGCCCAAAGGTGGATTGGATATGATCCACGTCAGGTCCCCTAAAACCCTAAACCTGAACCCTAACCCTAACCCTAAACCTAAACCCTA
>CAJNDV010021669.1:34558-56505 GCA_905221635.1 Symbiodinium sp. CCMP2456
AGGGCCCAAGGTAGGTCCCGTCTGCTCCGACCGTACAGGACCCTAACATGGTACCCTAAATAGTAGGATCCTTATTATAAGGCCCCCAAAATAAGGTACCTCCCCAATTTTCGGAAAGTCCCATATCGAAGTTAAGCCCTACGAGTAAACCCTAAACCCTGACCCCTAAAACCGCAGATAGAAAAGAATGACCGTGAATCCTATACCTTGAACTACCAACAAACGAATTTCTTGTAGGTCCCACCATTTTTCTTGCACGAGCATTGCGAATGAGAACCTACGAACATGATTAGGGGAGATGAAGACGCCTAGGGGTTCATGTACTCATATAGTATATGGGAAGTTCTCTAAATTAGGGTTCCCTTTTTAGGTCCCCACTATAGTACGGCACTCTTATAAAAAGGACCTCAAAAGGGACCCTATGTCAGAAAACTACCCATATACATTGGCCCCAAAGTAACCAAATAGGGACTACTTTAAGGCCAGAGACCCTGAACCCGAAACCTTAAAACCCCCAAAACCCTCAAACCCTAAACCCACATAGGGACTACTTCAAGGCCAAAGTATCTACTAGTTGGGCACATGGACCCTGAGAGGACAGGCCTCCTCCTTTAAAGACACTTCGCTGGCTTAGATACGGAAGCCATTCCATGAGACATCCCCATTTAGGGTTAGGGTTTGGGGTTTACATGTTTTTCATGAAAAACCATTCTATGAGACCTCCCCATTTAGGGTTGGGGTTTGGGGTTTAGGGTTTGGGGTTTAGGGTTTAGGCTTCAGGGCTTATACCACAACCCTGGCAGCCCTCACTTGGGAGGATCCCGGCTTTCCCAGCAGCAAACCCTACTGGAGGCCTTAAACCACTCCTTTGGAAGGTTGACAACCCTAAACCTTCTGTAATGAAACCCTAAACCCTGAACCCTAAACTCTGAACCTTGAACCCTAAACTCTGAACCCAGCACCCTAAACCCTACAACCCTAAACCGAAAGGTGCCTTGCAAGATCCTTGAATCTTTCAGGTGCTTCGGATACAAAGCCACCGTACAGGAACGGTCGAACCAAAACGTACTAGTAAGGGCCTTACACATCTACTAGGTGTCGATTTCAACAGTCCCCAAAATTCTATAGAACTAAGGCTGACAAAGGAAGACACGAAAACTAACCTCTCAACCCCAGAAAGCAATTCTCTGAACCCTAAACCTGCCTCGGGTCCGGGATTCTCATCTTGGAGATCGATTTCGTACGGCTCGATGTGCTGCCGCTCCTGCCGCAAAGGCTTACCTTGAACTACCGAAAAACCTGTCGTTTTTTCGCTGATTTTTTGGTCGGGTCCCTGCAAGTGCTATGTAACTTAGTGTTTCTAGCCAGACACTACACAACAGCAGTTCTTAGGTAGTTGAAGGTAGGGTTTGAAGGGCTCGGGCTGCGTAGCTTTGGGTTTGGGGCGTAGGTCTTAAGGGTTAGACTTTCCGGTTTCAGTCTTCAGGCTTCTGCGCGTGTTTGTATAAGAGTTTCCCGCCAGGTTTAAAGGTGCTTTGAAGTTTGAAACTCAACATCGGGGCCGAAATAAGTACCTCTACTATTTTGGGGGTTCCGGGGCTCCTTATTATACTTATAGTATAGTATACCCCAAAACCCTGTTCTAACTATTAAGACTCCTACACCCTAAACCCTTGTAGTAGCCCTTACAGAACCCTTTCAAGGAGCCCTTTCAAGGAACCCTAAAACCCTATTGTAACTATTAAGCCCCCTACGTTATAAGGTTTCCTTGTGGCTTGGTGCTCTTCACTCGACTCAAAACGGTCAAGCGTTGACTACGAAAACTGCAACCCAAGAATTACCTTAGGGTTCAAGGTTTAGGGTTTTAGGGTTTTAGGTTTTTAGGGTTTTCGGGTTTAGGGTCCAGGGTTGTAGGGCTTAGGGCTTTAGGGTTGTACGGTTTAGGGTGTTACCCACCAGCCTGAAAACCCGAATCCCGAAATCTTAACCAACCCGCGCAAGAGTCCGCACCTCAAACCCTATACCCTAAACCCTATAACCCAAAACCATAAAAAAAAAAAAAAACTAACGCCTCCTAAGCCCTCCTAAACGATTTGAGACCTAGACCCAAGACCCCAAACCTGCGATGGTTTAGTTTTCTAGCTCGGTTCCCAGCCCTCAAAGACCAAAAGCCCAACCCGAAAGCTTGTATCGGGATGCGGGCGTAGGGGTTCAGGGTGTAGGGCACCTTATTCATGGGCTAGTACCGGTGACCAGTCGGCGCCAATGCATCTCCACATGTGTCCGTCCAGTTCAGAGGGTCCATAATCCATATTCAGACCAGGTCGACAATTGATAAACTTTATATCCGAAAGAGGCTAGGGCATCCGCCCCCCCCCCCCCTCCGTCCAATCTTGGTCAGGATCTCAGAGCTCCGTCCGGTTCAGGGTCCCGGCCGTCGTGCGGCGCCGTCTGTTATTTACAAGTGGGTGAATGGCAGCTGAAGCACTAACCACTACCACAATCGGCAGAACATCAAGACTCCGTCAGTGGTTTGGCTGAGCCCCGCGAGATGAACTCGCGATGCCATTTCTGAAGAAGCCACTTCATCGACATCACACTGGTGGCCTTCTGATTTCTCTGCTCAGCAAATCGTAAACCCTAAGCCCTAAACCTACGTCATGGTGATGATGATCGAACATCGGCCGGACCTGAGAAACTCGAAAGGTGGCTGCAGATCTTCCTCCTCCAAAAGTGCGACTATGCTGGGATCCAAAACCCTATTGCTTTCAGGGGTTTAGGGTTCAGGGTTAGGGATCCAAAACCCGGTCGTAGCTTGACGATTTGTAGGGCGTGAGGTTGCAGGCAATCATAACAGGGTATTGGAATCCAGACATGCCGGGAATCGGCTGGGGTTGAGGCTTAGGTGTTCAGAGGTTAGCCAAGGGGCTGACGACACAGTAAGTATTAACAAAGAGCTGGCAGCAAGCATGCCAAAATCCCCTTCGCATGGAAGCGGGGTATAAAACAAACCGAAACCCCAAACTTTAAAAGGGCGCCAAGCCCTAAGCCTAAGCCAAGCCCCACACACCCCCTACACCCTAATTGAAGCCTCAACACCTATCCCTAAACCCACACATATCCCCTGAACTCCGAAACTCCAAACCAAAAACCAAAGCACCGGTCCTAAGTCCCTGTAAGGTTTCCGTATTCGAAATCATGATTGCGATTTGAGAAACTGTCCCTCATAACAGTACTTAGGACCTTTAACTCCTAAACCCTAAACTCTAAACCTCTACTCCCTAAGCGCTTAAACCATAGACGCCCAAAGTATACCCTATAAACCCTACATCCTTAAACCCCAACCGCCGAAACTATACCCTAAACCCCTACACCCTAAACCCTTTCAATCCTAACCGCCCAAAGACTACCCTAAACCCTAAACCTTTCAACCCTAACCGCCCAAAGAATAATACCTAGGACCCTCTGGGCCCCTAAACCGGCCATTGGGTCCTTGTGGTCTGGGCCTTCGAAACCTGGGCAGAGAGCAATTGAACGAGACAACTTAGGTTTAGGGTTTAGGGTTTAGGGTAAGTATGCATGCATGTATGTAAGTAAGTATGTATGTGTGTGTATGCACATATATAATGCCTACACACATATTCATGTATGTACATATGAGTAAGTGAATATGTCGTTGCATGCGCACGTACATGACAGCGGTTGTATATATATATATATGCATAAAGGTCTATATGTGTGTATAATTTACACGGTATACAGCCGTACACCGACCTACGAATATGCAGGGATCCGCAGAGAGAGAGAGAGAGAGCGAGCGAGCGAAAGAGAAATACGTAAGTAAAGAACGCAAGAAATACCGACACATAAACAGAACGAAAGGGATAACGACATCACTACCGACATAGATAAGTACATAAGTTCATAATGCAAGGAGGAACTACGGAAACACACAACAACATAAACACAGAAACACGCAGGTGCGCGACTCTCATTGCAAAACCTACTTACAACAGCGACATCGACAATTCTATCAATACTAAATTCCGAAGTAGTCCGGGGAAGTCTGTACCGCAACACCAGCAGCGCAAGTTCTATATGTAATCCCTTACGCTCCGCGGACTTTGTCGAAGACAAGCGATCGCCAATGTCGCAACTATCACCATAACCGGACGGTGATCTACTTTCGCATAGGGCTCTCTACGAATTATGTTCCCGCTTACACACCCTAAACCCTAAAGTAGGTTGCGGTCTTTCAAGGCAAAAGGCCTTCCAAACACGCTCCTCCGCGAGCCAGCAGAGCCAAAACAGCCAACCGAAAATACACTATATGGTTTAGGGTTTATTGAAAACCCTGAGGCCTGAACCCCGAGTTTTCGCAAGCCTCAGCCCCCAAAACGCAAGCCTGCGAGGCTACAAGGCTCGTCCATGTCTCACTAAACCCGAAACCCGAAACCTTAGACCCGATACCCTAAACCCCAAACCCGAAACCCTAAACCCAAAGCCCTAAACCCGAAACCCTAAAGCCCCAACCCAAAACCAGCTCTCCGCCACCTGGACTGAAATTCGAAGCCCCTGCCCTTTCGATTAAGGGATAATAGGAGGAACCCCTAGAACGGACCCCTAATCCTAATACCCTATAACCCTAAACCCTAAACCCTAAACCCTAAACCCTAAACCCTAAACCCTAAACCCTAAACCGTATGTAGTCTCATAAAGCCCCTAAAAAACCCCCAAGGATCCCTTTAAGGGTCGCTCCTTTAGTCCTTTGATTCGATGGTTCAAGCCTGAAAGGCCTAAGCCTTAGCCCTCAGCCCCATGGAGGGCCATGCAACCATTTAGGGTTTAGAGTTTCGGGATTTAGGGTTTAGGGTTTCGGGATTTAGGGTTTAGGGTTAAGGGTTTAGGGTTTAGCTGTTTAGGGGTTTAGGATTCTATATCAAGAGTGAGCTACCTTGCAAAGCCAGGCATTTAGGGTTTAGGGTTTCGGGATTTAGGGTTTAGGGTTTAGTACTTAGGGTTTCGGGGTTTAGGGGTTTCGGGATTTAGGGTTTAAGGTTTAGGGTTGAGAGTTTTGGGTTTTGGGTTTAGGGGTTTAGGGGTTTAGGGTAGAGGATCTATATCAAGAGTGAGCTACCTTACAAAGCCAGGGTTTAGGGTTTAGGGTTTCCCGATAGCGCACTGCAAATCCCACAGACCTGGTTTGTAAAAAACAAAGAAGCCAAGTCCCCCTGCAGGAGCATGGCCATCCCCACAGCGCAAAAGCCTGTCCCCGGAGGACGACCATGCCTCGGACTTGTCATGTTCAGGGTCTAGGATTTACGGTGCACTTTTGGCGCTTTCACCAGTGTCAGAGGAGGTTGATCAGGGTTTTTGTTGGTATTATGATGAAGTAAAATCCATTAAAAAAATATATAAATAAAATAGATAAATAAATAAATATATATATATATATATGTATATGCCTATAATGTACCTACATGTTCATGTACTCTTTCTCTCTCTATATATATATATACACATATGTATGTATTTTATGTATATGTATGTATTTTATGTAGGCATTTTGAAGTAAATTCCACAATTAAGGGAAATTGTTGGGCTCTTTGGGACTGGCATCTCTCGGAAAGCCTGCCCGAGCCCAAACGCACCACGAATGTACCTGAGGTCCCTACTGTAGTATGGCTGATGCAGAGTAAACCCCGTTTCGGAAGGCTTGTGCGGTCTCAGGGCAGGACATAGAAAGCAACAGCGCCTCAACAATCCACAACTTCGGTCCAGAACCGGGCCAGGATTTAGGGTAAACTGTAGGGTTTAGGGTTTAGGGTTTAGGGTTTAGGGTTTAGGGTTTAGGGTTTAGGGTTTAGGGGGCCTTAATAATTTCAGTAGGGCTTTGGGCTCATGTATAGTATATGTATAATGAGGAGCCCTAACCGTAATATTGGTAATCATTGAGGCTTCTATAGTAGCCAAGCCAGAGCCCACGCCCCAGAAACTGGATAAACCCCCAAACCTAGACCATAAGCCCAACACCCTGAAACCTAGACTCTAAACCCAAACCACAAGCACCTAACGCCACAAGACAGTAGATCCAGACGCCCGGAGCAAAGAAGCCCTCAAAGCCGACGACACTAAACCTTCAACTCTCCGTAAACACTAAGCCCTAAACCCTGAACCCTGAACCCTAAACCCTGAACCCTGAACCCTGAACCCTAAACCCTGAACCCTAAACCCTAAACCCTGAACCCTATAACTCCTAAACCTAAACCGTCTAAACACTTAATCCTGCATTAGTTGGCTTGAGACTGCGGCCGGTGGAGGAGAGGCCAGGTGCGAGCTCCTCTGTCACGATGCCTGAACCAGCCAGGATTTTAGGGGTAGGGTTGAGGGTTTAGGGTTAAGGTCTTTAAAGTAAAGGTTAGGGTTTAGGGCAACGGGTTTAGGATTCAGGGCTCAGGGTTGAATGTAACTCCGACTGACATTCCACCTTCTTTAAGGGCCACCTTGTTGGAATCCATATCATAGACCTCAGATTAATCAGGGGTCTCCAACACGGTTTATGTTTATATTAGAGGGCATCTTTTTATTTACAGCTTTGGGGACGGATTTCAGAAGCTACACTAGGCAGCTGACCCTGAACCAGCACTCAACCCTCAACCTGTTGAAACCGAACCTCTACGTATGCCCTTCCAGGAGTTCCTGAATACTCAAATTAATACAGTTAAAGGAAACTACAGGTGGAGAGTTCGGGGTATATAGGGTTTCTATAAGGTATATAGACCTTCTATAAGGCTCCTATAACGGTAACTACCCACCTGAACATGTCCTAGATACATGGGCCTTCAGTATCAGAACAGGGTTTGGGCGGTATCTTCTGGCACAGTCGAAACAACACACCGAGACACCGAGACGTATTACTTTGTCTTTACCCCCCATGTTTACTAAACCTGTATCGTTGGTGGCCCAGCCGCTGCTTCTGGCAGGTTGTAGCTTCTTTTCCATAGGTTTTAGGGCTTATAAGTTTATCCCGCGTGCAACCTTAAAGCCTAAACCCTAAACCCTAGACCGCGTCTGGATGAACATTCGAGCTGCTTTTGGCCAGTGGCGCGCCTCGATGATGCCGCGAGAGCATTCATATTCCTGTCACATATGCACCTCCTGCCAGCTACCTCGGCCGTTGAACACAATGCGAAGCTTCCCGTTGCACTTTGGCAACGGCAGCCAAAGCTTTGTGATATCTGCTATGGCTTTCCTCAATAGTCTGCAAGGAGCCCTATATACACTCACCAACAAGCCCAAATACGAACCCTAAAACCCTAAACCATCCAAAACCCTACAGCTGTAAAGCTCTAAACCCGAAACCCCTCAAGCCCTAAGACTCTAACCGACTCTAACCCCTAACCCCCCTTTAACCCGAAACTCGAACCCCGTAAGCCCCTCTTCATTTCTTGCAGAAGCTGACGAAGGTCCTCGGACGGCGGTTGAGCAGCAAAGAGCCAGCATCAAGTTGCTCCTTCCAGGGCCATCGAAATTGGGCTTAGGGTTTTGTAAAAAGGTTTAGAACGGGGTTATGCTTCTATGTTAAAGATTAAGCACATTTAAGCTCTATGATATTTTAGTTGGTTTTGGAGGGTGCTAACAGTTGTCTGTCAAGGGTCTGTGCTTTCCAGGCAGGGTTTTACGGGGTTCTGGATGGGCCTCGATGTGTGCAGTCTCTGTGCCAGAATGGCTGTGCACTTGCTCGCTGGCAATGGTCGGCAGGAAATGGCTGGCTTCGTGGGACAAAGTGTCAGGGAAGAAGGCTGAGAAACTGGTAGCTGCGGCATGCACGTCACCAGAGCCGGTGGCATTGCACGCATTCTCAGACATGCCAGACAGAAGATTGCTCAACGGGCCGGCAGCACCTTAGTTTCATGCCACAATCGGCTGAGTTTCAAGATTATCAAATCTTCTCCTTCGTTGAAGACCTGAGTTGTAGAGCAAGAAATGGCTAAAGCCTGCGCTGTCTAGGGCTTCTTTATGTTTACGATAACCAACCCGTTGCTAAGACAGGCGCAGGTGCTGGTCCAACACAGCAGCATCCCCGTGACGAAGCGGAAACTCGGCATGTCGTGCGTGGGACCGGCTCTCTCTGTCCACCAGAAGATTTCACCCTTGAGCCAAGATGGCTGTGGTCATGGGGCGAAAGTGGCCGATCCTGTGACCACCAAATAGGAATGAGTATTAAAAGTACCTGACTGGAGAGAAGCGGCTGTGGCCTGTCAATGCACCACCGACACTAGACATTGTTTAACCTGAACCTTAGACTGGCCTGAAGCCGAACCCAAAACAATGGAAAGTCTTACGCCACTCGATATGTTTCGAGGACCGCAAACATGGGCATCGGCACAGGCTGGGCTAGCACCACCTCCAGGATAAAAGCACTATAGTTCCGTCAACGATGCCACACCGGTGCACCCACAGAACCTGAACCGGAGTTCTCGCCTCCCTGAACCAGCAGAAACGACACCCCCAAGTACTTAGACGCCAAGACCTCGGGGGACTCACGACTATGTAGATGGCAAGCGGGCCCACGATTGGAATAGTGTACTTACTAAGTCCATTGATCCGCAAGTCACACCCAACCTAACCCTTGTGAAGAAACTTGACAAGCCAGAACCCGTCTTCTCAGAAACCCTACTACTAGCCATGGTGCCTCAACATAGGAGGAGCTGAGGAGGAGCTGGTGATCACTCAAAGAATCAAGATCTAGGTCTTTAGGATGTAGCTGGACCCTGCAGCACCCACAACTTTTTTGGGTGGGGGTTATAGCATAGCCTATAGCCTACAGCCTCTGTGTTGATGGGTCATAGGCTAACGAAGCGTAGGTTTTCCAGGTACAACTCGTCTACCAATAGCCGCGAATATTAAGCGTGCTCGCCAAAATAACACCGAATCCAAACCCCCCCACCCCCCAGCAACAGAACACCATCATCTCTAATCAAACCCTAAACCCCAAACCCTGAACCCTGAGAACAACTAAACCATAAACTCTAAACCCATTATCTAACGCATCCTGAATCCCCACCGCTCAGGGCCCATGTAGTACGTACATTGGCCCAAAGTACCTATACTCTACAGGGACCCTTAAACCCTAAACCCTGTAGTAACCTTATAGATCCCTTTGAAGGAAACCCTAAACCATAGTAGTTACCTTATAGAACCCTTTGAAAGGAAACCCTAGAATGGACCCGAGGGTACTTAGGACCCTTACTGCAAGACCCACTGGCCTGGGACTGGCGGGGTGAAGCCGCGCTCTGCGCCGGGATTGCTTGCGACAGGTGCTCCGGATGCTTCCTTTCAGGTTTAGGATTTATAGGCTTTAGGGGTTTAGGGTCTGCGACATTGGCACAAAACTGCTATTTGAACCCGGTGCGGGGTTTAGGGAAATTTGGGGGCCTTGATGTCAAAGGCAATGGAAGGAAAGATTCCTTTCAGCAATCGCTCCGGGTGGTAAGCATAACAAGCAGGACATGAGCTTAGACCCTGAACCCCAGACCCCAAAGATTTCTTTGGAGGACCTGAGGCAATCGGGCGATTTCAAAAGTTGACTCTGCCCTGTCCTGATGTCGCATCGACTAAGGCTGAGGGTCTAGTACATGAGCCTGACCCAACTCTACAAGAGTTGCAAGGTCACAGGTTTAAGTCTCACGGATTCTTCTAAAATTTCTGGACCGCGCAACACAAGCCTGAGAGTCCTAATGACTATAATATAGCTAAAATAAGGACCCCCCAAAACAGTATAGAGCATTATATGGGTAGTTGTCAAAATTATGGTCCCTTTTGGGGTACCCTAAATAATAGGTGCCGTATTATAATAAGGACCCAAAAAGGGACCATAATTTTGACAACCACCCATATATTAAGGCCCCTATATTACACACTCTAAACCTTGAGGATTAGGGTTTAGGGTTCTGAAAACCTAAACCTTCGCCCCAAACCCTCCCTGAAGCTCACGACAGCATAAACCCTAGACCCTAATCCCTAAACTATAAAGCCTAAACCCTAAACCCTGAACCCTAAACCCTAAAACCCTAAACCCTAAAGCCTAAACCCTAAAACAACAACCCTAAACCCTGAAACCCTAAGCCCTAAAGCCCCGCTCACGTGCTGCGATCAGAGAGCAGTGCTGGACGGGAGCCATAAACTCCGATTGAGACCCCTTCACTTAAGGAAGATCTAAGATATACCTTGAGTCATACGGTGGATGGACAAAATCCTGCATTACCCACTATAAGGAATATACCATAATTCCCATAGTTTAGGGTCCTTAAGGTCATGCAGGATTTTGTCCATCAACCGTAGGGGGCATGACTTTAAAGTATATTCCATCATGTCATGGACGGATTCGGCAGTCTCCAAGAGCATTCGTAACGTTCAGTTGTTCTGAATACCTGCCCTGACCGATCTGCGATTAGGAGGCCGGTAGGACAACCCGCGATTCAATCTTGATTTGAACAGTCAGTGCTCATTTCCACCGCTATATTTACACCAGAATGCATACCCAAACCCTATTATAGCTGGTAAGGCCAATGATCAAAGGCACTTATGATCAAAGGCAGTTAAGGCCGCAGAACTAGAACAACAACCTGAAGCGAAGCTTCGAAAATCAGAGAATCTCCTGTTCTGGCTATGAAACACACATACATAACCGATGACAACCGATAAGAAACCTGTGAAAATCCAAAAACAAAAGGCAGAAAATGCAAAACCCGATACCCTAAACCTTAAATCCTAAACCCCTAAACCCTAAACCCTAAACCTTAAACCCTAAACCCTCAACCCCAAACCTTAAACCCTACACCCTAAACCCTAAACCCTAAACCTTAAACCCTAAACCCTGAACCCCAAACCTTAAACCCTACACCCTAAACCCTAAACCCTAAACCCTAAACCTTAAACCCTAAACCCTAAACCCAGGAAGCCTTCGATGCCTTTGAAGAGCTCTGGAGGCTGCTCCTTTGGCTGCCTTCCCCATTTGCGCTGCCTCGCCTCACAAAGTTTGTCTAAGGGTTTAGGGTTTAGGGTTTATAGAAATTGTATAGGGTTTGGGTCCGGAGTTTTGCCGGGTTATGCTCAGTTTACGGTTTAGGGGTTTAGGGTTTAGGGTTTAGGGGGTTTTGGGTTTAGGGTTTTAGGAATCAAAAGGTGGGATGAAGATAGGTGGGATATTGCCAAATAAGAGTCCTTATATAAGGGATCCTGAATCCTACCTACCTTCATCCCACCTTTTGAGGCCTCCGATTGTCTAGAGGTTTATGCTCAGTTTACGGTTTAGGCTTTAGGGGTTTAGGGTTGAGGGGTTTAGGGGTTTACGGTTTAGGGGTTTTGGGGTTTTGGGGGTTTAGGGTTTAGGGGTTTAGGGGTTTAAGGGGTGTAGGGTTTAGGGTCTAGGGGTTAAGGGGTTCAGGGTTTAGAGGTTTAGGGGTTCGGGTTCAGGAGTTTAGGGTCTGGTTGGATATAGGGCTTTAGGATGAGGGTTTGGCATAAGGTCTAACTTCTGGTTTAACGTGTTTTCCACGATACGGCGGAGAGCCATTAATAGGAACGCCCCAAAAGTTGAGATGCTGAGGTCCTAGCTTCGCTGCAAACTGAAGAAACGTAAGCGGGTTTTGGGCCTTGCTGGAGTATACGTCACGAGGCAATATACAGGATCAGCGATGCAATCACTGGTTACCCAGAGCTCGACATTACGCCTGAAGATGCTGAACTCAAACCCATGTTGAGAGGGATTATCTGAGGCCAGGGTCAGTAGCTATCCCCAAATCCCCAAACTCCACAGAACTACCCAACTACCCAAAGCCCCTGAACCCTAAACCCTAAACCCTAAACCCTAAACCCAAAGCCAACACCCTAAACCCTAAGACTCCTGAAAACCCGTAACTCCACAAAACCCAAAGCCTACGCCCTAAACCTCACAAAACCCACCTGCCGTGATTCTGCTGGCCACTCTGCGGCCTTTTCGGGCCTCAACAGCTTGCATAAGCCAAAGGGCGTCGGGCCCTAGATAGAGAGTCGTGTTTGGGGTTTAGGGTTTAGGGTTTAGGATTTAGGGTTTAGAACTCCCTACCCTGAATTTACCTTCAACTATATAGGGTTGAATATTTTGCTGGAAAGTACGTGCCTACATTTAATTACACTATATGGAGCTTGACAATTTTATTCTAAGGTAGATTCCTTTATTCAGGGCCTTGGGCTGTTTGGGACCTTGCTGCTAAGCGGTGTCTTTAGGGTTCGAGGCTTCTTTGAGGAAGGCCTTTCGCGCCGCACCTTGGTCTGCGTGCGCTATGGTTCCAACTCAGAAGGCTTCTGCATTGCATGCCTACTTCACTAGTATATATATCCGTTAGGTTTCTTAGGGGCGGTGTGGTTAAGAAGACCAGGGAAATGAGTCCTGGTCAATCCAGTACGGCAAGGGCATGCCACCGTCTACGACCCTGAAATGCAATCCTATCCTTGAAGGCAGTGGCAAATACAACGTTATGGAGGGGGCTTTCGGGAGCACTAAACCCTAAACCTAAACCTAACCTCCACCTGCGACCTGGATTCTATAAATCCTGCATTACCCCAGAATAAGAGACTATACCAGAATTCCCATAGTTTAGGGTCCTTAAGGTAATTAATGCAGGACTTGCATCATCAACAGTACGACCTGGGTTCTGCCCTAAAGGAGGACCCGAGCCCAGGCCAGCTGTAGGGGGTTTCGGGTTTAGGGTCTAGGCTACTCACATTTCTGGCACGAGGGTTTCTTGTTACTTTTTGCACACATTCCCCCAGACACTTCGCCACATTGCCACTATCCCTAAACCCAAAACCCTCAAGACCCTAAACCCTAAACCGTCATTTGTGGGTTTCCCAAAATAGTGGACCCCAATATGATAGTACCCTAAATAGTAGGATCCTTATTATAAGGACCCAAAATAAGGTACCCCTTCTTTTCGGAAAGTCCCATTTCGGTGGGTTTTCTGGGCGGCGATATGCTATCCTTCGTGCGCAAAGCCTGAAGCCAAAGCAGGCTCAGGCAGCACAGAAGCCGAGCTCTCAAAGAAGGGACGGGGTTTAGGGTTTAGGGTTTAGGGTTTAGGGATTTAGGGGTTTAAGGGTTTAGGGTTTAGGGGCTTAGAATTGGCGCTTAGATTCAACGCGTGTGTCGGGTTTGGTGATGGCGGACTTCATTAGGGTTTAGGGTTTAGGCCGAAGGGTTTAGGGTTTAGGGTTTAGAGCTGCTCATCACACTCAGATTCCTACGGAGCACAGCCTCGTGCTTTGTCCTGAAAGCCTTCCTGGCGAGAGCCCTTCCTTGCCGTTTGGCAAGCATCCATGTCAAACAGACATAGCACTGCCAGCCTTAACCCTTAAAATCCTCAACCCCATCTAAGCCCCTAATCCCCAAATGCCTAAATCCCATACACCCTAAACCCTAAACCCTAAATCTTATTGAAACCCCTATATAAGCCCATCTTCAGCCAGTCTTGCAGCCACCCAGAAAAATGCCCCGACCCAGCTCTGGCGACAGTTCCACTCGATCGAATCAAGGCTTCGACAACTCAGTTTCCGGTAAGAGGCCCTTCTGGAGCCCCTGAAACCTAGCTCCTACACCCTAAACCATACTTTACCATCCTAAACCCTGCCTCCTAAATCCTGAAACCTGCAACCCAAACCCAGAAACATCCTAAACCCTACACCCTGAAACATCCTAAAGACTGGAATCCTAACTCCTGAAACCCAGAGAACCCAATACCCCTCAATTAAGGAATAGACCTTAAACTATAGGGGCCATTAATATTATGATTTTAGCCCTAAACCCTAAGCCCCCAACCCTAAACCCCAAACCCTAAACCCTAAACCCTAAACCCTAAACAATAAACCCTAAACCGTATTGGGTTCTTTGGAAACCTGGGTTCCTTTGGACCCTTCGGGTTCCTGCCTCCATCACTGGGCTGTCTCGAGGGAAATTTCTGCACAGGCTTGGCATCCTCCACAAGGTACGGTTTAGGGTTTAGGGTTTAAGGGTTTCGGGGGGTTTAGGGTTTAGGGGTTTATGGGGGTTTAGGGTTTATGGTTCTACAAGGGCTCTACAGCATCGGAGGGTGTTGGGGCCTTGATAATAAGGGCCTTGATAATAAGAGTAGGGCTGTAAGGGTGTATGCTAGTGTATGTATATATATATATATATACATATGAGAAGGAACTACAATGGAATAGTATCGGATATTTGCAAGCCACGGTATTGACGCTTGAAGGGTTCCTTAAGCCTTAAGAGGTCAGTCGCTTTCACCAAGTGCAGACTCACGATCTTGCGATCCTGCAAGGGCGGGCTATCTGCAGGAGCCGCCGCCGGCTCCTCTTCCGCAGCAACCACAGCCTCTTCCACCGTGCTTGCAACCAAAGGCTGATCCGGATCCTCTGCAGGCTTTTCTGCAGCTCGGCAGTCGGTTGCTGCTGCAGGTTTCTTCAGTGCAGCTGCAGGCTTTTTCTTCGGTTGCTTTTTAATCTTGCCGGTCTTCATGAGCAGGTCATAGCTCAAGTTGGGCACCTCCGTGACTTGCTCTGCTTCACCTTGAAATTGGGCAATTAGGAATCCATCCGGGCCTGGCTTCATCGAAGCCACCTCAATCTCCCCTACGCCCCATACCCTGAACTCCATAAACCCAGAACCCTGAACCCTGTCACTGTAGTGAAGGCTTGGATTTCAGCGGGTTTGGGTTTGACCCAATACCCCTGAAACTCAGGACATGTATGCGGCTCTACATACAGGTTCTGATGCTTTTTTTAGTCTGTTTGTATAGGCATTGAAAGAAAACATAGTCCTTAAACATCAACGAGCTTGATATTACGTGCGAAGGTATCTCCATCAAATGAGGGATATGGGGTCTAAACCCTAAACCCTAAACCAAAACCCTAAACCCTAAACCAAAACCCCAAACCCTAAACCCGAAGTCTTTGGGAGATTGGAGACAAAAACAACTCGTCGAAGACTCTTGCCCTTCTTGGTTGAACCCCTCGGAAACAAAAAAGAACTGTCGGGGATCTGCCTGAAAGCAATACTGAAGCCAGACTACAGCGGCGTTGGGTTTAGGGTTTACCTTAAGAACCCAAAACCTACTTTTTTCTAGGGTCCCTAGAAATCCCAAATTAGGGTTTATAATAAGAACCTACAAAAAGTGGGTTTTGGGTTCTTAAGGTAGGGTTTAGGTCCAGTGGCTTGGCTGAATTTCGAGCGTAGCTTTCCCAAAGGGCCCCAGGTACCGTTGTGGGAGATACTTCTGGAAATCATGGTTTAGGGTTTAGGGTTTAGGGTCATGTTAGTTATTACTTCTATGCCCAGAGGTTCCATATATATATATATATACATATATATATATATATATATATGTTACCCTTATGGAATCAGGTTCCAAAGAACCACCGTTATCACGGTTTTACGGACCTAATTCCATGATGGTAGTATATATGGAGGCTCTGGGATAGAAACCCTACAGACTATTGTAGGTACTTAAGGCCCTTTGGCTATCTGAACGAAACGGCAGTTCTGCCTCGAATAACCTTCGCCAGGGTTGCTGATGTGCCGAAAGGCGGTAGGTAAACGGTCATAAACCCCTCCTCAGACCACACAAATCTCACATAACTGCCTCATAAGACCACATACACCCCATATAAAACCACATAAACCCCTCATCAGACCAAGTAAATTCTTCAACAAACAACCGAAACCCAAGGGCTTGCAACAAGTATCAGGGAGTTTGCGGCGGCCTTGTCAGCTACGGCGCTGCCACGGCGGCTCGCCGCTCCCGAGGCCGGCCTCGTCTAAAGAGGTTTAGGGTTGATGTATAGGGTTTAGGGTTTAGGGTTTAGGGTTTAGGGTTTAGGGTTTAGGGTTTAGGGTTTAGGAAGGGTTTAGGGTTTAGGGGGGGGTAGAACCCTAAGGGTCCAAGTATCCAAAAACAGATAATCATAGACTCTCCCAAACATGAACATACATAACTACTACCCTGAACCCGTAAACCAGCGGTTGAGGGTTCTAGGGTTCAAAAGGTTGCCACACCAGTAGATGGTTCCCTATACCGGCCTACACCCTAAACCCTAAACCCTACACCCTAAACCCTACACCCTAAACCCTAATTCCCAAAATTCCGAAGCCACGAGACCAGATGGAATTCTTGCAGAGCCCTTTAAAGTTCCCTTTGTGGAACCCTTTTTTCGGATTTAGGGTTAGGGGATACTGCTGATGATATAAAATCCTGCATGACCTTAAGGCCCCCAAACTATGGGAATTATGGTATATTCCTTAGTATGGGACTAATGCAGGACTTATGTCATCAACCGTAGGATGAGGGGGACCAATGGGGAAATAGACCCTCTCAAACAGGTCCCTTTTAAGAGAGTCATAAGTAGGGTTAAGAAGGGTCCCTGTTAAGGGGTCTCCCAAATACTACTTAGAATAGACACCCATATAGTCCCTTTGAAGAACCCCTAAGACACCCAAAGAAAACCATATAGTAAAGGCCCAGCAACCCTACACCCTAAAATCCAAGCCCAACCTGGACCCTGCACGTAACACCTACCTTCTTAAATTTCTGACTTGTTACTTCCTTATCTGAGTCCTCCTAAACCCTTAACCCTAAACCCTAAACCCTAAACCGTTATTTGGGGTTACCCTCAACCCCCGAGGGTTTAGGTCTATAGGGTCGAAGAGATCAGTTGGCTTTAGAGTTCAAGGCTCTGGTCCCAAAGGCTCCCTAGGATTAAGGGTTTAGGGTTTAGGGTTTAGGGTTTGGGGTTTAGGGTTTAGGGTTTAGGTTTGGATTTAGGGTTTGGGCTATAGGGTTTCGGGTTTAGGGTTTACGGGGGTGTGGGGTGTAGGGGGGTTTAGGATTCAGGTTCCGGGCGCAGCTTCCAAGAAAGTTAACCTCTAGACCAAGATTCCCTACCTTCTTAAGCTTCATTATTGTGTGCTCAAAGACGCCTCGAACAAACATGAATTGTTTTCGGGGGGGGGGACCACCACCATCGCAAAAACAACACAGCGGCTCGGTTTATCTGGCATTCAAGGGTATGTTGAAAGGGCTTACAGTAGTAATACATTTGGTCGGCCTTTAGTGGCGTTTAGAATTTAGACGGGGGTTCACGGTATTTAGAACTGCTCCTCTAATTGTATTCAGGAGGGTTGCAATGGGCTTTAGCAGGTGTTCATGAGTTTCGGACGGGGGTTTTAGAGGGTTTTGGAGGGGGTTGATTCAGAAGGGTTTGTGTTGGATTTTAGGCTTAGATGTTCTACAACATTTTATTTGCTTCAGCACTGGCACCACAATGTTTACTGTTTAATGAGGTTTAAGGCTGATTCTAGAGGCTCTTGTTGAAATAACATATGCTAAAACCGTATACTAAGCGAACAGCCTAAGCAAAAAACCCAAAACCAAAGGTGGTGGCAGTGTGGGAGTACACCATGGCCCGCATGGGCTGTCGAAGCCGGCTGCGGCAGGCATCTCGGCCGATCTGGGGAATCCTTTTTTCGGCATGCTGGTTCGCAGCAGCATCTCTTTCAGCCACAAGTTCTGGCTGCCACATTGCAGAATTCCGAAGTAGACGCGAACCAGTGGTGCGCTATCGTGTCCGCATCACTTGACTCCTTCTAGCTGAAGACGCAGGGCTCATTGCATCGGAACGATGGTACATGGTTCGTCGGTTGCAACCCTCAAAAACGATCCCGAAGCTTCGTCAAGCTCCGAGAATCCTACCTACCGAGGATGCCCGGTTTAGGGTTTAGGGGTTAGGGTTAAGGGTTTTAGGGGTTTAGGGTTTAGGGTTCAAGGTTTAGTGTCAATGTTGCTCTTACCCGCAACTTGAACACAGGACTTTGTGTTTCTTCTGCTGAGAACCGGGTGTTGTTCTGACCCCCCATGACAACAACCACCTAGAGTGAAGCCCATTTCTGTCATGGGGGCAGCTGCTGTGCAAACCATGGATCGCATTCCCCAAAAACTCCCTAGACACTAAACCCTAAACCCTAAACCCTTAAACCCTAAACCCTCAACAGGTCGCTGGAAGCCTCCACAGTTGCTTCCATTTTGGGTTTAGGGTTTAGGGTTTTAGGGTTTAGGGTTTTAGGGTTTAGGGTTTAGGGTTGCAGCAGCTACAGGTTGCTGTTTTGGTCTGTGCCAACAACAACCAACAACACGACGACGAACTCTAGTCGTCATGGTTGCACCGACAGCTCGACGAGTCGACAACAGATGAAGTGGGACATGATTGATGGTGCTCGCCCTCCTCAAGCATTACACGCTGAAGTCACCCTAAGCCCTAAACCCAAAACCCACAAATCCACAAAAAACGAACCTCCCCCCTCCCCCCCCGGAATCCACTAAACCCTAAACCCTAAACCCTAAACCCTAAACCCTAAACCGGAATCCAGCACAAGAAGGAGATGGTGCCTCGAGGAAGGTCGTCCCGAAGTCTTCTTGGCCACAAGCTGGTTGGAAACTCGGAGGTTTAGGGTTTAGGGTTTAGGGTTTAGCGGATATCACAACAGAAATCTGTCTCCGTTGGGCTATGGGAAGTTTCTAGACTTAGGGCTCGGAGTTACAAGCAAACGCGGGTCTCTTTCTCTGCTGGGGCTCGGGTTTAGGGGTTTAGGGGTTCAGGGTTTAGGGTTTAAGGTTTAGGGCTTCGGGCTTCGGGTTTAGGGTTTAGGGTTTAGGGTTTAGGGGCTCAGGGTTTAGGGTGCCCAAATTTGGGGTTTTGGCGGGTATCGAGAGTTGGGGGCTGGGAGATCCATGAACCCTTCAGAGGCAAACTCAGGAGGCCAGATAGACATGAACTACCAAAACCAACTGTTTCGGTAGGGTCCCTTAAATAAGACTCCATGATAATGAGGGTTTATATGGGGGTTGGACCCTAATATAGTACCCTAAATAGTAGGGTCCTTAGTTTAAGGACCCCCCCAAAATCAGGGACCCCCTTACTTTCGGAAACACCCATATTGAGAACTGGTAGCTGAAGGCTTCTTCCGTAAAGCTCCACAGTCACGTCAGCTTGAAGTGCCTGCGTGTTGAAGCCTCCCCAAGCAACAACCCGAAAAAATATAAACCCAGGCAAATCCCAAAACCCCTAACCCCTAAACCCTAGACCGCAAGTTTGAACCGAAAAGCGATAAACTTAAGCCCTAGGCCCTTGTTTCGGGTTTAGTGGCCTAGGGTCCCTCGTTGGGTTTTAGGTGTTGACTTACACGGCAAAGCACAGCCGCCTGACAGAGCATGCAGCCATGAGAGCCCGGAGTCTATAAGGGTTCTGTAAGAGTTTCGTAAGCCCATTGGCCTTTATGATTTACAAGGCTTTCATAAGGGGTTGAGGGTTTTGGGCTACAAAATATCGGTTTCACAAGTTGTACACAGTGCTCATGGGGACAATTCACGCTTGTTTGGGGTGTTCGAGATTCACGTAGCCGCTTGTACTGCTACCGGCATAGAAAGAGCCACGATGCCATGCAAACTCAAAGAACAGCATGCTCTAATTCTAAGCATATGGTTAGTTCTCTAAATTAGGGGCCCTTTTTGGTCCCCAATAGAGTACGGCATCCTCAAAAAAAGACCCTAAAAAGCACCCTAATTTAGAAAACTGCCCATACACTTCCCTAAGGGTCCAGGTGCTCACGTAGAAATGACTCTGACGCGAAAGCACCCATATACCCATACATAGTACCATTATGGATTCAGTCCCTAAAACCTTAAACAGGACGATCTCTTGGGACCAAATTCCACAATGGTACTATATGTGGAGCCTCTGGGTATAGGAAGCTCTTTCAAGTCAACGTCTGTACTGCATAATAAGACATGGGTGGTTGTCAAAATTATGGTCCCTTTTTGGGTCCTTATTATAATACGGCACCTAATATTTAGGGTACCCTAAACCCTAAACCCTAAACCCTAAACCCTAAACCCTAAACCCTAAACCCAAAAAGGGACCCTAATTTTGACAACCACCCACATGAGCCCATAGGGCTTCCAGCGCAAGCCTGAGCCCTAAACCGTAGACCTAAATCCACCCATGACCTTAAACGCTATACCCTCCAACCCTACAGTCCGAATCGCCAATTTGGGTTAGGGTTTAGGGTTTAGGGTTTAGGGTTTAGGGTTTAGGGTTTAGGTATACCCTTCAACCCTACATACAGTCCGAATCGCCAGTTCCTTTCCTTCATCCTATACTCGGTGGCCGACCTTCTTTCTCCACGGGCCGCTGTCGGCCGCCCTTGCCATTGTGTTGAAGGCTTCGGGGGGCAGTGTGTGGATTAACGAAGTCTAGGGCTTAGGATAAAACTTCTTACCCAATATCTGTAACCTGTAATTAAGGAAACCTAAGGACTAGTATTTGCAGTTCTCCCAACCCCCATGTGGGGCATGCTTCTTTTCCTTGAGGGTGGGGGAACTCAAAAGATCAAAGATTCCCGTCTTTGCGGCATGGTGGAGTGGAGGGTTTGAGGGATTTGGGGTTTACGGAGCGAGTTCCTAGTTCTGCCGCTGTTTTGGTTTGCGGTTCAAGGTTAGGGTTTGAGCTTTTGGGGACCGTGACGATCCACGTAAGTTGATAGGGTGTGGGATTTACGTTTAGGTCATATACGGGTCTAAACTATTTGTTGTCATCGATGGTATAAAGTCTGGAGTGTTCCAACAGAGTACATTATATCTGGGCATATATTCATTGTATATATATATATGCCCTAAACCCTAAAACATGCAAGCGCCTGCATCCTCAGGCGTCTCGCTGCACCCCAGAAGCATCCGATCGTGGGATTTCACCCTTTCAAGGGTTCCTAAAAGGCTTCTACAAGGGAGCTATAAGGGTTCAGGGTTCTGAGATCATGAGACTTAGTTATAAATCTGTATACCGTTCAATTTTCGTCCTGTGATTTGCGTCCGGGGTTTTCGCTGCACGCTACATGTACTTTGCGTCACGGGCCCTTTGTGCTTGCTAGTTTCACTGGGCTTCTCTCCCTTTACAAAGACCTGCGTTCCACGGTTGCCTTAGCAGTCAAATCACCTGTGAGCATCCGCATGACCGAACAAAGGTGCCCATTTGTCCAACCTCGCGGCTCGGATGGCCTTTGTCTTGGATGCACGGCCGGCATCTTGTCCCAGAACGCTCGTGGTCGCCGCTGATTCATAACCCCTCAAACACAACTTTTCAAACCCGTAGAATGTCCTCATACACCCTGGTCAAAACCCCAACACAAAGAAAACCCACAGTACCGCTATAATGCCGCTATACTAGCATGGATGAACCCTTACAGGAAACCTTAAAAATGTCCAAATCCCCACGCCCCAGACCCTAAGTCTTAAAAGTAAACCCTAAATCCTAAAACACCAAACCCTAAACCCTAAACCCCTACAGCTCGTAAAACAGACAAGCACACTGAGACCCCATAACCCTAAAACCCTAAATCGCAAACCTCTGAGGGTACCAAGGGGCCTTGAAACCATTCTGAAAGCCCCAAAAAACCTTACAATTTCGAAGCCCCCCAAACTCCAAAGAACCCTAAAATGACGACCCTCAATCCTAAACCTTCCAGCGCTAACCCCCAACCTATACCATAGGCCATAAACCCCAAACCCCTAAATTTAAATCCTGCCCCTAAACCCTAAGCCCTAAACCTCTAAACCCTAAAACCTTAAAACCCTAAACCCCAAAACCCTAAACCCTAAAACCCTAAAGCCCAAACCCTTCCTTTCTTGAAGCCCTGGCTTCACTTGGCCTCTCCACCTCTCGATGGCTTGGGGCGAACGGCTCGGAGCCTTGGGGGGGCGCTAAAGGAAGGAGAGAGCGCGCCGGGAAGGTTCGCGATGTTTGGGGGTTTAGGGTTTAGGGTTTATAGGGTTTAGGGTTTAGGGGTTTAGGGGTTTAGGGTTCAGAGATTA